>VNKF01005887.1:0-15413 GCA_008044355.1 Drosophila lacteicornis
CAGAGGAAATCGAGACGTCAGAGGTTTTTTTAATTATTTGCTGCAAAGCAATTTTATAATAAAGGAAAGGATACTCTAAGTTTTATATATATAAAGTTTAAGATTTTTAACTTTGATTTATTTGTAATTCAAAATTATAATAATAAAATAATTGTTACAAAATAAATATATTTGAATAAATATTATAAAAAGCAATACATAATTTATAAATCAAATATTTGAATTTATTTTTATAATAAAATGTTAGTAAAAGAATATTTATAAAATACATTAAATGTATGCCATAAATCTACATTTAAATAAATTTAAACAAGATGAAATTAGTATTTTTTAAGAGTTTTTATTAACGTGTGAAAATAAATAAAATTAAATTAAATACAAATAATTAAATAAATAATTTCCCAAGAAGTCAGTTAAAATGCTCTTTGAAATATTTAAGGAACAATCTTGCTCTCTTTACCACTTTTAAAGCAAAAAAGGGAGGAAATAAAGAGAAAAATATTTCAAGACGAATTCTTATCCGAAAAAGCGCCACCTGGCGGTAGGAGAACTTAACTGCGATGAGTTTATCCGAACTTCAAAGTTTCTGTTCAGGTTTGATCAGCCAACCAACAGATGGCGTTGAATACTTTTTTGGTTCTGTAAAAATAAAAAAAATAAAAATTCTTAAAATATACAAAAATTAATGATTTTTTAGAGTCATTCGAATTAATTTAGGCGAAAACTGTTAAGTTAGTAAATAAACTAATATTAATAGAACTTTCTTACTCTAATAGGCAAGAGGGGTTGCTTTGAAATGTAAAGACGAAATAAACGTAGTATTTCTTTTTACAGCCAAAATGTATTATAAAATGTTTTTATGTTGTCCAAAATTCTTTTTAATTTAACATTTAAAAAATAATAAATGCAAAAGGTGCTTTCAAGAAACTAACAAAGTGGCCCGCCAAGCCACCCATCCCCTAAAACCACCCTTAGAGGGACCGGCGTCGAAAATCCTTTGACCCGTCCGAAGGACCACTGCTGACCAGTTTCCGGCGACGAAAATCATGAGAAAATCTTGAAAATCTGTGCAGCATCTTCGTGGGTTTTTACCCTTTTTTTTCAGACACTCAACTTGCAGTGGCAGATCAAAGGTGACTGACCATCGGGACGAGTCCGGCTGCGTTTGGCAGGACGACAGGCAGGACCTGTTCCCGAGCAACTTCCAACCAGTTGCAAGATGCAGAGCGATGAACCGAACCGAGATGCTGGGCCTGGGAAAGTGCCGGGCTGAGACTGAGGCCGAGGCTGAAACTGAGGCTGGGACTGGGACTGAGACTGGGATGCTGCTCCCGAGTCTCGACAGGAACAACTCGTAGACCAATTAAATGGAATGCCAACAAAGAATGCTTTTTTCCCGTTTTTCTCGTTTTGCCTTTGCCGTAATAAATAAATGCATCGCCCCCCTCACTAAGCCCCTTCAATTGCTTTCTATCTCTTTTGTTCTCTTCGATGGAAAAGTTTTCGGGCAGGCAGGCAGGCAACAGTCAGCTTCTGCAGAAAATATTCTAATGAGCTACAAAGTTCCACTCCCGAATAAATCCGGCGACTGGCCAGAGACATGGCCGAGCTTCCTACCCGGGACTGAGGCTGGGACTGAGGCAGCTTCCGCCGGCAAATCAAATGAAATTTCAAGTGAATCCGGCCGGCATCCAGGCTTAAACAACGAATTTTTAGAAAGTTCCCCAATTTTGCCGAGAGCCGAAAGTACTTTGCAGAGAAATATAAACTTTATTCAGCTTAGGTTTGAATATTTTTAAGAAATTCGAATGGTTTCCATTGTTATTTCTTAAGTTTAAATAGAGTTAGTTTTATCAAGACCTCTAATTAGTTCAGAAACTCGTCCCTCTAAGTTATATGTAATCGAAAAACTTCGACCAAAGACAAGTTGGCCCCAATTAGCCATTAATATTAATATGAGCGGCACGACTCCTAAAGCATCATCAGGAGCATCGTCTCACGTGTCTTCGGTGGCGACCGAACGACCTCTTCTCTGTTGCAGGACAAAATGCGACTAATTAGTTTTGGGGCTCTGCGCTCCTGCGGATCTGTAGATATCCGGTCGGTCAAAGTTTGTTATGCAAAATACGGCGCGTTTCTGGGCGAGCAAATGAAGCTCATTCAGCCCCGGTTTTGGATATCCTGCAAGGATGTGGCCAAGGCAGCGATGGAGATGATGGCCAATCGCCAGCCAGGAATATTTGATAAGTTGCAGCAGCAGCAGCAGCAGCCGGCGAGCTCCGTTCGAGAACGAGGTCCAGTGCATAAAGTATCATATATAATATTTATGGCCGAAGGTCCCTCTGCCTCTGCCTCCTGCCAGCTCCTTTTTTGACCTGCGGAAGCGCCTGGCCTAACAGCAAAATTTGCTGAGAGCCCTGACCACTAATATCGAACTCGGCGCCAGCCAAGCCAATAAATCGAGCTGGCAAACCCGAAGCAAACCTCCAACCTGGTCAGGGTAATACACTGAAAAATCACTCTTAAATTCGGGGAATGTGTAAAGAAAATATTTCGATAATTAATATCCCTAAAAATATTATAAGTCGTATTAAATTTTTTATAAAGTCATTATTTTATATTATTCATTATTTATTTAATCCATAAATTTGAAGATTATTTTTAATATTTATTTAATGAAATATTCAAATAAAATTCATAATAAAGAGAGTTTTACCTCGACGCTGTCGGTAATTACGTTACTTTACTTCTTTCTTTTCAGCTTTAATTTATTATTATTTAGAAATAAAATATGTTACTTTAATTCGCCTACTACTCTATTACTTTTATAATTTTGTAATCACAAAATTATTTTATAAGAAATTAAATACAAATAAACACATATTTTAATGAGTACCCTTTTTTCTCTTACTGCAACATCCTCGAAGTACTCCTCTGGCTGTTGTTGCTTGGTGGGCTGCCTGGTAATTATAATTCGCCCAACTCGTGAGCAAAATAAATTAAGAAAAGCAAAGTTCTGCATCAAAGTTTGGCCTCGCCAACAACACTCTGCAGGACTCTATATATTTTGCTTGGCTCTGGTCGGCGGAGCGAGTTCCAGTTTTATGCAATTTGCCGGATAGCGAATTCTTGCCGTGGGAACGGCCTCAACCAAGGAGGCAGGAAACGAGAAAGCCATGTCCTGGCAATTGCATTTTAGCCTGCATGCAAATAAAATTGCAACAAGGACGAGAGCGTCGAAACTTTTATTGAACTTGGGGAGTTGCAAAATTTGAGCTCCTCCCTGTGTCCCCAATTTCCCTCATCCTTCGGCCTGCTTCTCTCCTATCCTCCTCCTCGAATGTTGCCAAGGCACAACATTTTTCCATGCTGGTAAAAGTTAACTATGAAAACCAAAGGAAGTTAACTGTTGAAATTAGTAAAAGTGCAGAAAAGTTGATACATTTTCTGGGGACAAGGAGCGGATTCATTTGGGCGCCAGGAGCTGCGAAGGAGACTTGGAACTACGACTAAAAACTGAGCATTCAAATGATGTACCCAATTATTTTATCTTTATCTGGTTGACATCGACATAATATCGAAAAATTACTAATATTTATTGAAAGGTCAAATAGTTATACAGATTTAATTATAATAAATATTGTGCAGGAATAATGACTTTAATGAACTTTTCGAATATTAAAGACTGATATTGTTATTGATAGATCTTAGCCCCTGTAATATTCCCCACCGGATATTTAGAGGATTCACTCCTGTCCCGAACTGGCCACAAAATGCTGCCAGGCATGGGTGGCCCAAAGTTCGGGGCTGGGGAAAGGCAAGCCAAGGCGAGGCAAGGCAAGGCACCCCATTGACATTTTGCCCAAACTTGATGTTGATGTTGAAATATTTCATCAAGTTGCATAAAAATAACAACGAAAAACAAAATGTTCCATCTTGCTGGCCCTTTCTCCTTTCTCCTCCTTTTTTTTTTTTGGTTTTGTTTTTGTCGAAAACAAACTGTGAGGAAAACTCATCTAAAATGCATAAAATTTGAGTTGATGAACTGGCAGGCGAGCGGAGTGCAGGCGATGGAGCAATCAACGGCAAGCTGCTGCCAGCGGAAAGGAGACGGCAGCATCCGATGACTTATGGGCAGGATCTGCCACCCCCAAGGACTGGGACTGGGAAAGTTATTGGCTAATGTGAGGCTGCCAATTGAGGCGAAACGGAGAGCTGGCACAAATTTGTGAATAATTCAGAAATCAATTTCAAATGGGCCCCAGACAAAAGATGAACACGAATCACGGGCGCAGTCACAAAAGGACAAGGCCAAGACGGAGATGGGGGCACTCTAAGAGGAGTCCGAGACAATGGCCCGGAGTGGCCAGCAATTGAGCCGAACATGGCAGCTACATGGCAGCCCGAACAAGCAGCAGTTAGATCCTGACCAGCTCCGTCGTGCCTTGGCTTTATAAATAAATAAAGGCAGTCGAAATAAATGCAAAAGGATCTGGCTGACAGGCAGAAGGACAAGGACATGTGCATATATTTGAACAATGCAGCAGCAGCAGCAGCAGCAGCATTCGAGCGGCAGCCATGAAAGGAAGGAACAAGAAATCAAGAGCGAGTGCCAGAGTCGGAGCCTGAGCCGTAGCCGGAGCAAGAAATGGCCACGGAGGAGCGGGATGTACAAGGAGCAAAGCGTGCGAAGGACAACAGCCAGCAGACACAGCCTCCGCAGGAGGAGGAGTGATGCTGTCTGGCCATAAGTAAATACACTCTCGCACACACACACACACACACACACCGAGCTGAATTTCTTGTTTTATTTCGGCATTTTATTGTTGGCAAATTCCCGCCCAGCCTCAGATCCTTTGCTCCTTTGCTTCTCTCTGCTCCTTTGCACAAGACGTAGCCAAGGGCAATGACAACGGCAACGACACAAAATAAACCTAAACCTAAACCTCAACCAAGATGCAGACTCCGTTCCTCGTCCTCGTCCTCGTCCTGCCGCCCCTTCTGCAAAGTTCGTTGTGTTGCCAAATTAAAGTTTTCAATTAAAATTTTGCCATTGTTGTCATTTGGCTGCCTGCTCTCCTCAATCTTCTGGGCTTCTTGTTGTCATAGGATAGAGCCGAAAGTAGCCAAGGGGCGTGAGAAGCGGCAGGATTGACAAACTACTCTATGTGCATCTCTCAGCCAGCGAAGGCTATCGAGAATAGATTCCAAACTTTTAAAAACGCTTTTTTAATCAATTTTATTTAGAATTTTAATCAATGAAGATAAGTGTCATTGGGGACAGGTTCAGAAATCATTAAATAATTTTAAAGGGAACTAGAGAATCTCTGTCAAATTATTAACAATCTATAGACACTTATTTCCTTGATGTTTTAGGATTATTTATATTATTATAAGATTTATAAGTAACCAATGCACAACAAAATAAATAACTATATAATATTGGATACAATTTGAAATATTTTTAGTAATGATAATTTTCGTTAATCTTAAAGGAAATATATAACACTATGTTATAAAGAATATATTTTGAGGTAACAAAGGGCGGTAATCAAATTCTTACCGGTTCTTTCATATTAAAATATTAAAAAGTTGCTAGTTGAATCCTAGATTCCCTATATAATATGTATAACAATATATATTAAAATATATTTATAAAATGAATATATCCTTGAAATAAATATAATTCCTTTAAAAAAGTGTAACCCTATTAATTAAATATAATTTGTTATTCTTTAACTACGGTTTTTGTGAAATAATCAGAGTAAATCCCCAGTTTTAACAACAATTAAAATATCGATTTAAAGCCTTCTTATTTCTCCTTAATCTAACTAAGAGCAGCCGCCTAAATTCGCTTGATTAGTCAGCGAAATCCACGCACAATGCGTATAATTAATATCCATAAATGGTCGTCCGGCTTCTCCCCAGATGGATCACTCTAAATCAGAGGGACAAAGGCTGCATTAGCCGCGTTTTGATGGGTCGGCGTTGCGTTAATTAGCGGCTCATTCATCAATTTTAATATAATTTCTAAATTCAAACGGGCTGAAAGCCGCAAAGGCAGCAGCCCCACAAAGATGCCGTACACGCTGGGGGATAAATCGTAGTTCTTTACAGTTGAACAAGCTCTGGGCGCTGGTCGCTGGTCGCTGGTAGGTGGATAGGCATCCGGAGCCAGGAACCAGGAGCCAGGAGGCAGGAGCAGGGGCTGTCGGCCGGGGTGAGTTATGATAACATTCATTTGCCTGTAAATTTCCCAAAAGGCATGTAGCAAACTTTGGGGCGCTGCTCAAACTATCCGCAAAGAGGGAGGTTTGGGCCAAAAACACGCATGGCCACACATAAGATCTGAGGGGGCGAGGGTCTGGGTGTATTTCTGTACAAAGGATTATTTCGTCTCGACCAAACATGCAATTAATTATAAGCTTAAGGCCTTGGGTCCCAGCCCAGCCTCGTCCCCTCACGGCTCGCTTGTGTTGTATCTGCTGTTCCTGTGGCACTTCCACATGGGGCTCGAAAACTTGAAAGATAATAACCTTAGCTTACGGCCAGACTGAAACAAGGATGTCCGACCGTGCAGCAATGAGGAGGAGGGTGGCGAGAACTACAACTATTATTTATTCCCAAAAGTTTAAGGCAACATCATTATCTTTTATGCACAACAGCACATCCTCCTGACAATGTCCAACCCCCTTTTCGGCTCGCAGGCTCCTTCAAGAAAAGGATTCAGGGGTTCGGTGTGTGTGTGTACACTCTTTCATTAAAACTCACTCGCACACAAACACCCGCATCAAAGTTTCTGCGGCCATATTCCTGCAACCCAACAACCCCCGAACTGCGTCCTTTTCGGCCAGAAGGCGGGTGGGAGGACTCGCTCAGAGATGTGCTCAGTTTCACAAAAACTTTTCTACACCATCAGCTCAAGACATAAAAACTTATCGCCTGCCAGCCTACTCACCCTTTGAGTCCAGTCCTCCTCCCCCGACCGGAGTTTGCGTAGAATCCAACCCCCAATTTGATAAATTTCGGACGGAACGAAAAGCTGAAGCTGGGGATTGTGGTTCCTGCTGGAATATTGTATGCGGCACTTGGATAGGATGATTCGATTATAGATCGACAAAGGATTTATAAAAGCATTTTTACTTATTCTTGAATTAGGCATAGACGAAAATTAAGTTAATTTTAGGCTTAATAACCATGGATCAATAACATCAATTAAAATGCAAGATATAATGCCTTAGAGTAGAGTGGTGTCTATGGAATACCTGATCTTTGATTCGCTCTTTGGCTGTTACTAAAAAATCATTAAAATCTTTCAAGCTTTCTCTCAACTTTGTGTTCAGCTTAAGTCTCTTTAGTTTAAAATTAAAATAGTATTTAAAATATGAATCTATTAACTTAAATACCTTAAGTTATCGGTTACCTATCCCAAGAACCCTCTAGAATCCCAGAAAAACACAGCATCTCGGACGTTATTCTTTTTCAACCCCTTCTGGGATCTTCCTCCGGCCAAAGGTCAATCTGGCCAAGATTTTCTCACACAGTTTTGGGCAACTTTTCAACTCTTTTCGCTGGCAACCGGACAGTCAGGTTTCCGGCTCCTCGAACAGCCTCTTTTTTCGGCTGTGGGAACGGATGCTGTCCAGTTGTGGAATCACCTCCGTGTGGGAAAGAGCATCTTTGAGAAGGAGTCGTGCAGCAGCCGTCCGTGGAGTGGAGCGGAGCCTTCCAAGACAAGAGTCGTGAGTAATGGCAGGGCCAAACCTTATCTAGTAGTTGGAGCCAGAAATGTGGGGACAGAAAATACAATCTCACAGCTTTCGCCCCAAAAAGGGGGAAAACCCATTGCTGTTGCAGAAGAACTATTCAAACTTTCGGTCATGGCATAATACCTCCAACAGTTGGACAATCCAGCAATCCGGCAGTGGCCGGGACGGGGCACGTAGCCGGATTTAATGTCCCGCAGTGGTACTTGAGAAAAAGTAGTTGGCACATTTGGTAAATGGCCATGGGGATGGCCGGAAAATCGGGGTGGCGGTGCCGCAGCAGCTAAGAACTTTTACTTTGCAGCTGAAAAGTAATGGGAGATCCTGAATAGGTTCCCCCCCAAAACTTTGCCCAAAGCAAAAAGTTGGTTCAGCAAAAAGAACCTACATATTATACCAACTCTATACATATATAAGGCCATGTGTATATGCGAATCGTATATAATGTAATGAAATAAAACGAAATCAGTTCCTGGCTCCGCACCCAGCCCGAAGCCAAAACTCGAGTGGAGGGCCTTGGCAAGAAAACTTTCTCGTTCTGGATGGAGGCAAAATTTAATAGAAAATGTTCTTGTTGGAATTTTCATTTATAAATATTCCGGGGAAGGAGACGACGGCAGGGTGTGGAGGGGGGCAAACAGGACGAGACTCCAACTATTTGCTGCAGCAAATTCCAAGAAGTTTTAGCCAAGCTTCGGTGAGGCTGAGTGGGGTAAAAGTCGCCATGGAATGGGAGTCGCATCTAGCAGGGCTTCTAAATACATTCATGTACATAACATTTTGTCGACTGGTTTTTTGCGACTCTTTGCTTATGATTTATCGCAGCCACCAAGAAGATGTCCCCCAGCCTCGATATCGTTTAAGTTGAAGGCTAAAACAGCAGTGCAGGGAGAGAAATATTCAAACGAAATAGAGTTCCCTACATGTGTCATATTAATAATTGAGAAATGTGCACAAAGGAATCCATTATAAGGGAAAGAAAATTACATTAATTTATTTTATATATGGTTTTAATAACCCATTGAGTTCTTTAACTCTTAGTATTTCATGTTTCTTTTATTTGTTGCCGTAAAAACATTTACTTAGCTTGAATTTACCTTAAAATTGAGAATTAATACATGAAGAAGTGGTCCATAAGTTTCTGCAATACTTTAACTAATAACATTTACAGATTCTTTAAGAAAAATGATGTCAGAATAAAAAATTTGCATTTAAATTATTAGTATCTTAAGGGGATATCCCAATCGCAGCTGAATTCTTTATATAGAAATAGATCTTAAGAGCTTTTAAAGGCATCCTAGAGACCTTCTTCCACAGGCATTTCATTTTTTAAATAGAAACATGTTACAAATTTAATTTGCTTATTTAAATTGTTGAGCTAACTCGAGATCATTATCGGCTTAATTTCTCATAAGTAAATATATAAAATAAATTCCTTAGTGTGTCTGCCAGCATAAAGTACATTTCCTAGAATTTAAAGCTAACATAAGTGTTAAGTATAAAGCATAGTAAAATATGTACAAATTAGGCTGGGTTGAATTCCAAATTAACTTCAACTAAAAATAAAACCGTGAGCCTATTTTGCCATCGATATATACTGTTAAATTTGTATCTTATGAAATACCTCGCTAGTAATTGAATAACTTAGTTCCCAGTGTAAAGTGTGGGTGATTTGGTGGGACACACGCAATTTGCCTGCTGGCAGGGGCTTCTGGGTGTGATTCTGGGTGGGACTTTGGGCGCACATACTCCACGCCCGAGTGCTTTTCATGTTCCACTTTTGATGTTCGACCGCACGCAGTACGAATCTGCCTTGGACGGAGCAACTATTTCAGCAGTAGCCAGCTCCGGCCCTCCGACTTGTGCGGAAACTTTCCCCTCGTCAAAGTCAGCTTAATTAATGAACGGCCGGCCTCCCACTCGATTTGGGCAAGGGGCTGGCTGGTGGAAAATCAATATTCAAATGCCCGGGAGCCCCTTTCGACTCGGTCTCGGAGCTCTAACCCTTCGTGGCGACGACATCAATTAGAGCACATCATCTTGGCCGCCTTCCCAGGACCACCAACTCACAATGGAGGTACAGTACACACCCGTGCTGGGAACACCAGCGAGGCAGCGGGGCAGGAGGAGGCGTGGCATGGTCCAGAACTGGTTTTCGGTTTGCGAAAACTCACCCCCGGAACTGTGGAAGATGCTGCCGCGCTGAGGTTCTCCGCCCTTGGCCGATTCTAATAAGAAAGCGGCGCCATTTTGAATTTGGAAACAACCCCCGGAACTGTAGGAGGAGAGTGCTCGTAAGTGCGGGCCGAGTAAGCGTGCTCCTTATTTATGACGTTTTTATGCTAATGGAATTCGTCCTTTTATAAGTGTGTGTGTGTGTCAGACCCGCAGGGATTAAGGCTTCTGATAAGAAAATACTGCGAATCCTTAATATACCCGTATGCCCGTGTGTGTGCGTGTGTATGTGTTGACTGTTGCAGATGGCGGCAAAATAACGGACATTTTATGGCGGGTATTAAAAGTTTCATTAAAGAATATGGAGCAGTAGAGGAATACAATAAAGGAAAATAATTATATTAATTATGCTTGATGGCACTACTAGGGCGGAGTCGTATTTGCTTGAGCTTTTTGCTTATTAAAATATAGGGTTTCATCGCAAACTAGATGTTCTTCAGTAGAAGCATTAAGAAAATGGACGCTTGTCCAAATGAAAACCTCACAAATATATAGTAAGCGTTCTTGTAAAAATCTTAATTAAAACGACAAAACATAAAAATGAATCCTTAGGAAAACATGTATACGTTATACCCTGTTAAAACCTCAAAAATGTGCTTGAAGTCTTAAAAAGCCCGCCCCTTCTCCATGTCCTTCATTAATATTTTCACATGTTAAAAAGGGTAAATTTCAGCTCACGAAGGACACATATCCCTAACCACATTCGAGAGGGGATACAGGGCCATTAGGCACTTGTGTCTTTATGGCGCTGATAAACTCTTTTGTAGAAAGGAATACTTGCAGCTGACATAATTATAAAAGGAAACAAATGTGTCACACACGGACACACTTACGCAGGACGGCACATACACGTACACTTGCCGAGGGACTCTCACAGGACCCACAGAGACAGTTACAGTTACAGAAACAGAGACAGAGACACATATCTGAAGGGTTCAAGTTAAAACAAAAGGATTCTTCTTTGGCATACAAAATCGTTAATGATAAAAATACAAAAATGGGTAACACACATGTTTAATGCCAAATGTGGCAGACACACAGAAATTCACGTATATAACTTTGGCCAGAGGACGAAAAAGGACACGAGCACAGACAAACACACAGGGGACAGATAGAAGCAGAGCCACAAGGATGGTGGTCAAGCGGGATAAGAAGGATGCCAACAAGGCTAGCCATTCAGAAACAGTTTCACTTATAGATTTAATCAATTTTTCCTTTAATAAAAAAGATAATCCATGACAGTGGCTCTTCTATGAATAATATATTAAAATAAAAAAGTACTTCTTAGGGTCTTAACATTCTCTACTACTAAAGAATTCTCGAATTTAAACTTTTCCATTTATTAGTTCACTCTAAAAAAATCTCTACTCTCATCCTCTGCCACCCAATAGGATCCAGAAAACTCAACCACAGAGAAGACACGCCCCCATTTAAAGGCTGACTCGATCTCGAGCCCAGACACAACCGGAAGCCATGTCCTCCGCCTGGGTAAATCAGCCAAAAATTCCCAATTAATTTGCACATCAATTTTCGAGCGTAAATAGAAACAGGCAGCCCCTCCGTCCCCTTTCCCCGCTTTAAAATTGCCATGCGAAGCATCAATAATGGCATAAAAATTGATTACATTTGCCGGGGACATCGGCCAGAAGCCTTGTAGTTATAGTTGAGAAGCAAAACTGTTGGCTGTCCAGGAAATGGGGCTAGAAGAAGCCCCGTACAAACCCCTTCCCGGCTACTTGTTTCTCCCTCAATTTTCTTGCACTAACACCAACTATTCAGGGGGAGGTTAAATCCTTGAGGCCCAAGCCTGTCCAAGTATTTGTGTATCTGTGGATGGAAATGGCTCTTGCCCACGCACACTGGGAAAAGCTGTATTTCAAGGAAAAAAGGACCTTGTTTTTACAAGCTCAGATATAATAAAACCAATAATATTCATTTAAATAATTTAAAAATTAAAACAAAAGTTAGCTATAGAAAAATCCTTATTTAAAGCTCATATTTTGCATGCAAAACTCCTTTCTTTCATAACATATCTAATCACTTTAAATTCCTTTCTTCATCTTTAAGATCCAAGAACAAGAACTGCTTTAAAGTTATATAAAATATAGAGAGAATATGCTTTAATTTGATCACAACTAAACATTTTTGTAAATTATAAATTCTCAAATTTATGCTGTTCAATTTATATTTAAAGTAATCAACTTTTCTTTGAAATTATTTTAAAGACACTTTTCTGTTTCTTAAAGTATATTCTTTATTTATAAATTAAATGTATAAATCATAAATATAAATATAATCTTGAGTCCTTGTAGATCCTTTTTGCTCTCTGTGCATTCAGACTGGAGATAGTTTCCCCAGAGCGGGCAGCATCATTTAAACTTGCACTGATGAGGGTGACTACGAAATACAAAGTACAAAAAATGTTTCCGTTTCTTGTTGTCCGGTTTTGATGACTCTCTTTCTCTCTCTATGTCCTGTGTGTCCTCTGGATGCGTGTGTCGGTGTGGTTGTGTGTGTCTCGGCCAACTAATAAATATGAACGAAATGAAACTGCCCAAAAATTTCCACACAATCACACATTATGCACCCCCACATACACACACATTAGCCATATAGTTTTGCCTGTTGGCTTCCAAGTTGACTGCAAAATCCGCAAAAGAACGCCACGCACACACCCACATAAATGGCCCCATACGAGCTAGCTGTGTGTGTGTGTGTGTGGGGGGGTGCGCATGCCAACTTTCGCTTCATAAGTGGTTGTCCCGGGCCCAGTGGGTCTGTGTGTGTGGGTGCTGAAAAATGAACCCATCATGGCCGAAAAACTACAGCAGGAAATTCGGTTAGCAAGTGTTGGCTCCCCATTTTCTGCACGTGTGTGTTTCTATGTGTTTAATGAGTGTCCTTGTTCCCATACCCTTCTGATACAGGACTCATCTCCGATCGACACCACTTAAGGTGTTTTGTCATTCGCTTATTTTGTTGCGACACTTTTTTATAGGGGATTTTTTGGGGCTACAAAAATATAAAAAGTTGTTTAAGTTGGGGTTTTTAAGAAATAGTTTTCTGATTTATTTGTTATAAACTAATTTGTTGATTTTATTATAATTTGATTAGTTTATGTGTTAGTTAATTAGTTAATTTTACATTAAATACTTATTTTATATTATATTTTAATTTTATTAATAAATATTTTATAATTTATATTACTATTTTAACATTTTTGTATAAAACTTTAGCAAGCTAATAATTGGAGAGGCTCTGAAAAAGTTGGACCCCCTATGTAAAAAGGTTTAAGCTAAGATAAAAATTGGGCTCTCGAAAACAAATTTAAATTATAATTATAAAAGCTCGAACACAATATCCGTAATATTAGTCTTAATTTAATATCTTAAACTTCTGTATATACTAGAAATCTGTTTCTTTCTTACAATTTAAATCATTATTTTTACAAAACTTCATCACATTCCCAAAGTACTCAAGAAGGGTATGCAGAAATTCTACAAAAACAGAGCGTATTCGAGCTTTCCTCGTCCACAGTTTAACTTGTTTCAGTCTGTATTTTTTTTCTTCAAGTCAAATTATGGTAGCATAAATGTGGGCGGCAGGCGGGACGACAACATGGAAAGGATAAGGATGAAAGAAAAAAATTTGTTGGCCAACCAAAAATGAGGGTCGTCGGGTCTGGGCAGAGATAGGAACTTGTGCGAGTATTTTTAGGCGCCTTTTTGATCCAAACAATGCCAGCGGACGAACCCCACACGGGGAACCCCCTGCTTCTTAAGGGCCAGCATTTTTTCTGGAAAAGGCTTTCGTTTAATTTATTTTCCCCGCTTTCGGTGTGTGTAAATGCTCGGCGTGAGTGTGTGTGCGGTGTGTGTATCTTTGCTGACTTTTCAGGCACTCAGACACTCGGCCTGGATACACACCAGGGGCAGGACACTTTCACAGGATAAACTGGCACGCACAATCCTTCTTCGGAAGAGCCTCCTTTGTGTAGGCCCTGTCTGTGAGCGGGTTTGTTTGCGACTGAGCCAGTGTGTGTGTGACGGTGTGTGTGCCAGTGTGTGTGTTGTTGTCCTTCTTGTGCCTGTTGTCCTTAGCAGGCAGGCAGCCAGCCCATCCTTGGCCGCAGCCCCAAATCCATTTTCTCTCTTTCTGTTTTTACTTGTATTTTATATGAAAACTTTACAACACACAAATTTGCATATATAGAAGTCCTGCCTGTGTGTGTGTGACTTTGTATTGGTGTTTGTGAGAGCGAGGAAAATGTATGCAAATTTCAAGTGTTTCCTCTTCGTTATGAACCCAACTTCAATGCAAAATTAACAGAAATATGTAAATTTTCTTTTCGTCCAAGCCTCCGTTAGCCGCCTCCCATCCTCTCCGTTATCCTTTTGGGCTGCCGAAAGAGCCGAGCCTAACGGCAGCCTCCAGTCAAAGTTTTGGGCATTTTGTACACAACTGTACCGCACCAAGTTTAGAGCAAGAAAGGACTTGAATGTATGTTTAGACAGGCTCTAATATCCCTTGTCTTAGAGATTTTAATGTCAAGATTTTAAAGAAAATGCCAGACATTTTGCAGAAATATAAATTTTGTGCTTCAGTAAAAAAAAAATATACTCGAGAATGCGAGACGTTATCCAAAACGAAAATCTGAGACTTTATAAACCAGATTTTGACGGAAAACATTTTTGAGAGAAAAGTAATTGAAAAACATACAACAAATCTCAAAAAAAAATTATATTAATATTAAGAAGATTAACATATGTATGCCTAAATCACATCTTCTTTTTCATAATATTGCTTTTATTATTGGAAAAGTTCCAATAATGTGTCCCTAGAACGACTAACTCTAAGGAAATGCCTTTAATATAAATGCATCTAAATAGTTACAAAGTTTTCAGCGATTTAATTGACACTGTATATGTAAAAACATTATTTATCGTACATACAAGTTAATAAATACATTTATTGATAAAACTGAAAGTATTTTCTATCAATATCTTATAAATCAAACCTTTAAAGCCAAATGCATCTTTGCGTTAAGCAAGTTATTCTGCACTTCCGGCTCTAATTCCGCACACAGGGCGTATCATTAACGGCTCGTTCACAATGGACGAGCTGGCTGCTCTCTCTCTCTCTCCCTGCGCTCCTCCGCAGCTAATGTCCCATTTCGGAATCGCACTCACACACGGCCACGCATCGGTGTCGTGACCCCACCTCTAACCCAATGACCAGGACCAACCCGGGCCAAACAAGGGTTAACAGCAATTTAAATAATAAAAGTGCTCGGCTCTGGGATTCGGGGAAACGGAAAAAGTGAAGAGAAAAAAAGAAAAAATAAAAAGCAGCGCAACCCTTAACTTGTTGCTATGCCCGAAAGATGGCATCCAAAATGAAACTAGCAAAGAT
>VNKF01005890.1:0-21976 GCA_008044355.1 Drosophila lacteicornis
GCGGTTAAGCTGAATATCTAGGGAATAACACCTCATTTAAAATATCGCATGGGACCGCGTGGCGCATTACTTTTTGTCTACCTAAAGTTAAAAAATTTGAAATTTTTAGCAAATTTTTTGTATTTAAAATAATTTTATTTATAAAATTGAAAGTTATAATGTTAAAAAAATATTTACAAAATAGTTAAATATTTTATCTTAGAGATTGCATAACTGTTTTGGTGTATAATTTCGTTTAAGGAAGCAATTTTATTTTTCAAAATGCTCAAAAAAAAGGCATTTTATTACTTTTTTAAAGACACCGAAAATATATTGCAAGTTTGACAACCGATTCCTCAGCCTCTGTTAGGTTGAGGAGAAAAATGTATATACGGTTAAATGCAGAATTTTATGTATTAACAAAAAAATATAATCAAAGGTATCAAACGCAAAAATCGTTTTTTGAATTAATCGCCACTTTTCGGGTCCAATACCCCACTGTGAAACGTGTTTTGAAAAAACGAGCCACAGTGTGCCTCCTTGTCTTGACAAGACGCAATTGCAGAATGGCACGCTGCTAAGAAGCTACATCATAATCAACAAATTCTGAGAGAACAGCTAAGGATTCCACTGAATTCGTTATTAATAATTCTATTCCCTTTGTATTTGTTATCGATATT
This sequence comes from Drosophila lacteicornis, assembly GCA_008044355.1. NCBI lineage: Eukaryota > Metazoa > Arthropoda > Insecta > Diptera > Drosophilidae > Drosophila > Drosophila lacteicornis. Next base: position 660 of record VNKF01005890.1, read on the forward strand.
TCAACTATCGATATATGCCAGCAGCAATCCATCAGAATCGTATAAAGGTAGCATACTATTTTAACGCTTCTTTTTTCTGATCATGATGAAAAAAAATGTTTGCATCATGATTAGTATCATGCTCGTTCAGCACAACTATCGCATGAAATCCATTAGTGATCACTTATAATGTTGTTCTGGTGAACGCAATCCTTGAAAGTCGATCCATTTTCGGAAAATTGAAAAATATCGAACTTTGTACATTTTTATAACGTTTATCTACACATTTTACATTACACATGTAGAATTTTACATTTTCATATAAATCAACCAAACGTTTCTATGGCAGCTATATGATATAGTTGTAATTCTAAAACCGTTAAAAACAGCTATTTATGAAAATACGTTGAAAAACAGGGAAGTTATAATTTTGTTTCCATTAATTTTCCGATCATTCCTATGGCAGCTATAAGATATAGTGGTCGGATTCCAGCCGTTCAGACATATATAGTAACTGCAATAGAAAGAAGTCTATCTGAAATTTGTATGCCCTTGCAACCTACATTTGGATCATTGAAAATTTTGGTAATGTTGAAAAAAAATCGAATTTAGTAATTGTTGTAAATTTTACATTTTGCATGTAAATGTAAAGTATATGGCAGCTATATTAGATAGTTTTCCGATCTTAATGAAATTAAAACCGTAATTCTAAAACTGTAAAAAAACTGCTAAATCTTGTAATTTATAGAAATATGCTGAAAAACAGAGAAGTTAACCTTTTTTTTTACATTCATTTCGCCATCATTTCAATGGCAGCTGTATATATACAGCCATGGCAGCTTTATATTTATACTGCGTGCTAAGGAAATAAGACTATGCTGAAAAATTCAGCCCGATAGCTCAAAAACTGAGAGACTAGTTCGCGTAGAAACCGACAGACAGACAGACGGACATGGAGATCTACTCTTCTGGTGATACTGGTCAAGAATATATATTTTCTTTATGTGGTTGGAGATGCCTCCTTCACTGCATTGCAAATATCATGGCAATATTATAATACCCTCTGCAATGACATAATAAATAATATGGTCTATGTTTTAAAAAATCACTTAAAAATTATAAATATTAATAATTTATAAACTAAATATCCAAAACTTAAAAAATCGTGCCGAAAATGAATAAATTTGCCAAATGAATAATTTCGGAGCAGTTCATTTTAGACTTTTTTTTAATTAAAAAAAAAAAAAATTACGGTCCCTGATAAGAACAGACTGACTGTCGGTTAGATATGTTGAATAATTATAAACTAAAATTTCGAAATCAGAATCTGAGGTACGTATCCAGGTTTCGGTTAAGCCAATATCATCAAACACAAAACATCTACATATCTAATTGATACCTTTTTCAGAGATGGCTGAAATATTGCTTTAAGGAGGGTTGTTGAAAACGTGATTTGTCCTATTTCCTTTTTTTTACATATTTATTTTTATTTTTTTTTATTTGAAGACAAACGGGCTGGAGAAGGCCTTTAAGGTGACATTCGATGCTGGGCAAGCCATGACGGGGTGGTTCAGCAGGGGTGGCAAATGCGGTCGCTGGGAGTTCAAATTCTGATTGAACTAATTGACACATGTGAGGCAAAGCCAGCCAAAATATCGGTTTGGGATTTCGTAACTGGAGCCAAGGTTAGACCTGAGGTGGCAAGCTCAGTTGAACTTTCCCTAGCCCTCCGTCAGGCTTTATCGTAGACTCCTTGTCCGTCTACTTGTTGTAATGCGATATGTCAACAATATCCTAGGGTCGCTGCAAACTTTAAAAGAAGGCGAACGGAACTTCTGCCGATGCTGGGGGTGAAAGTAAAAGTAGCGAAGGTCAACATCATCAAAATGTCTGTCTGGGCCCAGGACAAACATCTGAAGGAGCAGACGCCCGGCCAGCAGCACTCACATGTGCCAAGTATCAGCTCGTGTACTGCGTGTGCCCTGTGCTCGTCTCCTGGCCTCGTGTAGTGAAAATGATAATGTTAAAGTTTTACAACTTAAGTCGTCAAAGTCAAACACACTCCAGGGAAATTACAAACACATTCGAGACAAGAATGCGAAGCACAAAAGTCGCTGGCCGACGGACGAGGGGAAGATCTGGAGCAGGGAACTGGGCGCGGGACTGTTGGGTCAAGATGTGAGGGTGGGACCAGAAGTTTCGCAGCGCCATGATGAAATATAAGCACTCTGCACAATCTCCAACTTTACCTGCTCAAATCTTAAGCTCACTATCCCTTGTTGTTTGGATCCGTAGCTTTTACAGTGCTTCAGGGTAGAATTAGTGGCAGGTATCACCTCCCCACCTCACTGGCTCACCTCCGCCATTAGCATAAATAAACGCTTCTAAGTACGCCCCATAAAGGTGTAAATGCTCTGGTATTATTAGCCAAAGGCGAGCCCAGGGACCGAGAGACAAGGAAAGCCAAGAGGGAGTCCGGGGTAAACCGCTGGAAGAGCTTCGGAGACTTTTGCTAGCGCTAAAATTTTATAGCCGCCAACACACATAAAATTTGCTCTCCAAGTATTTCATAAAATTTTGTTGGGCATCAACTGCAGCGGACTCTGACTCCTTCTCTGGCTCGGGTATGCTGAAATGATGGGTGGAAATTACATTTTATTAAATGACTGTCAAGTTCTTGACTACTTAACCTAGCTGTGAAATTAGCAAGGTGCTGGTGGGGGACTTTACGGACGTTCCCGCTTCGCCTGACTAAGCAAATGGGTCACCTTAAAGCGATGACGAGGGAGCGAGCGATGGCCTCGAATCTTTAAGTGTAACAATGTGGCTGAGTCTGGAAGGGGGAGATGATGCAGCTCATATTTCAGCTGCGAGGTTAGCTGAACCTTTACCCAGTTATCTTCGGTGAAGTTTTCTTCTGTTCTGAGAGTGCCAGAAATTGTTTTCGGCACAAAAGTTTCGGCATCTACATTTTACCCTTACCCAACGAACCTATCAAGGGCTCCTCAAATGCCTCCCGCCGCTCATTAAAATGTCTCAAACGTTCTGTTTATGCACCGAGGACTGTGCCCTTTGCAGAGGAACTCCTCCCTCCCGATTTACGCATTCATTTTACTGGCAAGTGAACAGAGGCTTTCTCCGTTTCATGCCCACGTTTATTGTTTTCCAAGTCATTTTCAGCATCTTATCAATTTGCCTCAAAGGCACGGGCGCGGGCAATAAAAGAGTAACCATTGTTTCCTGCTCCCACCGTTTTCCGTCCTCTCCTGTCAATGATAATGAAGACAGCAACAACATTCGCTTACTCCGCCAGGACCGAACGTGACTCTCTTATCAATGCGACTTACTGCCAGGACGCCGCTGCCTTGCTCCTTTCGGGGGCAGTCCTGCCACGCCCCAGCCTCCACCCAGATATCGGCGAAGCAATTAAAATTTGTAGCTATTGGCGGAGTGGAACGTTTGGCACTCGGAATTCGATTGCGTTGGCTCGTCGTTTGCAAATCATTTCGCAGTTGCTCAAGTCTGCCTCCTTGGCAAGCCCCCGGGGGCTCCCCCATCGCTCATTTTTCACATTGACAGCCCAATGGGCGTTAATTGCGGGGGTTTGGTTTGGTTAAGGTTACGGTGAGAGATAAGTGCGCGTGATTTTTCTACGAATTCTATGCCCAGCGGGTACTCACCCCCGTTCGAGGGGGATGAACGCTGGTTTGAATGCGTGGCGCTATTCATATTTCTCCCCTATTCGGGCATTAAACGGGAAATTTGCATTGGGAGGCAGGCAACGATAAGAGGAAGATGTCTGGGACTCGAGGAGGAAGGTCCAAGGATGTATATTTTTTGAATTGGCAAAACGTGCAGCAAATGGCTTAATTACATCCGAAGAGATGAACTTTGGCCAGAGGTTTCGGGGTGGTAGGACACAAGATGGTGCCCATATTAACCAAATGTTATGATTAACCATTTTCTGCTCATACGCATGGAGGCCGATACAACCACCTATAGAACCTTGGACCGTCTGTCATATCGGCACTGTTGCATATGCTGCACCAAGGCGACCCTGTGCAATCGATATATATGTACGTCGTCTGCTCCAGGTGCTAACAAATGATTCCCTAACGGACCTCCCTGATCACCTCTGCTGCTCCATTTAAATGCGCATATTTCACAGTTAACATGACTTGACAACATGCCTTGTCGACTTTCTTCTTTGGCCGGCTCTAAATATGTAAACAAATAGTTTTGGCAATTGCCAAGTGGGGCATGTCGGACGGAACCCCCTCACCAGGAGTAACCCCGGCCCGGAGGTCGTCCAGTCGGGCTACATGTTGTGGCATGCGGTTGTGCAACGCCAACAACTTTGCAACATGCAACCAGACGACCGGTTCGCCCCGTCCTCCGGCTGGGTGGCACCTAGGCAAGGATGGCAAAATGAACGAGGCCTTAAATCGAACCTTGTACACGGGTCGTGCTGGGTCGGAGGCCGGATCGTCTCGTTTGAGGTTAACATAATTTAAGGCAGCAGAGCCGGCTCCTGGCAGGAAGAGGTAGGTGGGCCCGACTGACTGCCCATTTAACATGCTGCCAACGTGCGTGAGCCCGTGTGTGTGGGTAATAGTGGCAATTTCGCAAATTATAAATTTTCCACCTGCGCAATATGCTGGGTGCCTGGTCTGTCCCCGCTCCCGTCGTCCCTCCTAGTGGTCGTTGGGAAAAGTTTTAAGCGCACCCAACTGCTTCCTGCTCGCAGCAAACAATCTGACAATTGATCGCTGTTTCCGACTTCTGTGTTGCCGTGTTGCTATTCGGGAAAATAAGTCGACACCGAACACAATTCCCATGCAAATGGTTTCAGCGTTATTCGGACTCAGACACTGGCCTTGTCCCATCTGAAATATTCCCGTCCTCTAAAATGCATCTTGAGTGGTTTTATTTTGTCCGGCCGATATGTCCTATATGTACATAGATAAATCCTATATGTTTGTAAATACATTATAAATCTTAAGGTTGAACGATTAAAAACGTAAAGATAAAAGTGACTATGGCAGGTTCAACTCCAAAACTCAAATTTTGCGACGAGTACACCAAGAAAAAATGAGAATGATTTTATCCAAAAACATTTCTTCTCACTTTATTTCGAAGGGGTCTTCTGGAAATCGAGAGGAAATTGTTCTCGATATTGTTATTTCGAGAAAAAGCGATCTTGATGTCGAGAACGAGTTACTCTTAATTTTGAGCTTTTTGAGGACCTGAGGGGAAAATGAACGAGAGAGAAAAATTAAGCAACCTCCGCTCTCTTGATACTCTGTAAAATTATTTTAAGACTTTGCCCCTGCTACACGTATTGTAGTTTGTGTTCAAGTTGTCAACTGTTTTCTCTGAGTGGAGCGTTTGGTAGTATGCTGGGCTGGGGTGCTGACAGTCCGGGGTTCAAGTCAAAGTAAAGCCGTAACAATTGCGTACTAAAAATGTGTGAGTACTTATTTCTAATAAAAGTTATATAGTAAAATACGTTCATACAATATAACTTTACACATTACGTTTATATACACACAGTTTAACATTACTTATTAGATTTCACATATTATATTACAGAAGAAGAAAAGTTAAATTAAGTTTGTTTCCTAAGCTCATATTAAATATCAAAAAACGTTTTTTTTTTTAATTTCGGTTGGTGATGCTGATCAAAAATATATATGCTTTATGCGATCAGAGATGCCTCCTTCTGCCTGTTACATACATTCACGGCTTGTACGAAGTTATAATACCATTGTACCCTTTGGGTACCGGGTATAAAATTTATTTTACAATTATTTAATTTGTTTTATAATCGGCTCTAAGCCGAACAACTTGAAACCTTATCGGAGAAGCAATTGAAAAGCAGGGTGTCGAAAAAATAAATTTGTATATGTACTTGACTTTACTTCTATTATTATTACCCTCTAGTAATAATACCAACTGGGAGTCGACCCATAACTTTCCCAACCGTAAGCAATGCTTAGTTTGATGTTTTGTATGAACAGTCCACCATATCATTCCTCCTCGAACTAGTGTTAAGTAGTGCCTTAGAATGTATACCTCGCTAACGACAGTATTTTTAGAAGGCAATTGCCACCTCCCTTAAAGCCAATTAAAAAAGTATTTATTGACTACCCAACTTAGTGTTTAGCTCTGTCGAATTTATTTATAGCTTCAATTTAAAATGTTTATTAAGAACTTGTCACATGAACGTAAATTGAAAAGAGACAATGCTGGAGTTGTGTAAACATAGCAGCTGCAGTTGAATCCGCCTAATAAAGGAAAATTTGCATAAAGCAAAACGTAAAAGGAAATCTATGCAAGAGCAAATTAAATATTGTAACTGTGATATCAATTTGATATTCAAGCCCATTGGGTCAGATGGGGGCAGACGACCAAAAGGTCAAGCTGAAATCTGCCCTTATTTCTTGCTTACCTTCCTGATTGCATAGGCAAGGCAATGGGACGAGTAGAAGGCCGGGCGGGAACAATATGCAAAACATGTCGAAGGCGTGCAGGAAAACCTAGGAAGAAGTGGAGTGCATATCACGAATACGCAGTCGAGTCCGGTTCATGACCCAGCATATTGAAGAGCAAGAGGATGTCCGAGAGCAAGGTCAGCCTACATCTTTTAACAATAAATGTCGATTGTCCATTGGTCCCGACTTGCAGACGGTTTCGGAGTTTACTTTCTGCTCTGCATAAATGTTCAGTGAATGTCGCCGAATAAATATTTAATAAACATAAGCGAGGCGCAAACATTGCTCGGTCCCCAGGCAGCCATTCCAATGGATCTATATCATCGTAAAATTCGTCAGATATAGAAAGGTAAATAGGAGCGACATTCTACTGTTTATTGATTGGTCAAATGGACTTGACTCGATAACTCAGAAAAATTAAAAAGCGAATAGTAACGAGCATAAAATGTACTTGGACTGAAAGATTTAAAAGCTTTTCTCTGCCTTGGCTTCCTCCAGTATCCGTATTTCATTTCTGTTTGTCCCGCGTCCTGTTTGCCGATTAAAGGACCACAATTGAGTTGAAGCTGAAAGGAAACTAAAAGGAAGCCGGATACAATCGCCTTTCGCCCGCGGGAGATCCGGGGAAGTTAGTGCATCAAGCGCATTTATTATCTACGTAATTAATATCCAATTAATATTCGATATTTTGCACAACTTTCTATACAATTAATTAAATTTCCGGCCCCTGCTCGTCCGGGTAACACATTTTTATGTCACATCAGCAAATTGCAATCCGCTGCACATCCAACGGAACTGCCTATGCACACTCATTAACACAACAATAAAATACAAACGCCGCCTGGGGGGCGTGGACAATTAATGTGACTGACACACATGCAGATTTTGCCGCCGTCCGCGTTGTCATATTTGATTTACAGTTGCAATTTACGCACTTTCCGAAGGAGGAGTGCCAGACTCGGGTGTGGGTGCGGCCGGGTCCTCTGGTGCTGGTGCTGGCCGACAGCTGTCCACGTCAGCATCCGGCTTCTGTTTGATGTTGTTAATTGATTTTCAAAGTCAACTTGCGTACGCCAGGGGGCAGGGATAGGGGACAGTGGGAGGAGCAGGCCGGCTTTCGCTTTCGCCACACTCGGAGATTAGCAGGGCAGTGTAAAATGCATCTCCATTGAGGCGCAAGCGACATAAAACCAATTCCCAATCCGCATTCGCTGGACAGTTTACAGACTGTGGATCCTGCCCTCGTCTGCACCGCTCCTTTCCCTGATGCGCATTGTAAGTGCAGTGAAGCGCATTTGCAGCTGCAATTGCCAAGTGGATTTCGGACTTGTTCCTGCAGCCTGGGGGGCGATACCGCGGGAAGGGGTTCGGTACGTGTTTGTTTTATGTGTGGCCATTGTCCAGCGGCCCATGGACATGTCACTGTATCTGTTGTCTGCCCCGGCATGCGGTTCAATCAAAGCGATTTCCAATGTCCACAAAATTGCGCAAAAGGACATTTTGGTAATTTCAACGACATCATCCTCCGCACGCCAGGAGCGGAACTCGCATTGAAGAGGTTAACTAGGCCTTTTGAAATACGAAGCAACAAAGACCTGACTATTCGATCTTTTGGGATCGCTGCATCATTAAAAGTGTTGATTATATCAACAATCTTGTCCAAAAAATTATTTTTGACTCACGACTTTAAGAGAGAAAGAATAGGGGAAGTTTATTTACTTAACTATTTATTATTTAACTATTTTATGTAAACCTGTTGAGAAACTTCTAGAACAAAAAAAATGCTTCGTTTTTTGAATTGTCAAACATTGTGTGGCCCCCAATTTGTTAGATTACAAAATCTTTTTTTTAATTTCCAGTTATTTCTTTTTTTTAGGACACTATCGTGGTAGGTTCTTGTAAATCATATGTAAACTATTTTTCTCTAACAAAACAAGAAATGGTACTTAAAACCTCAAATACTAAAACATTCATTGCTGCTTCCAAAATTTGTCGTTACCTTTCACCATTAAAGCAAAAGATTTAATAAAATGCGTTGAGGTTTAAGTTTTCATAACAGATAATCTTTAAACTTCCAGTCAAGCACAGTAGCTTTCATACTAATTTAATCAAATGAGGGTTATCCATTAAATCAAAAGCCAAGACTATGTATCAAAGTTCCAATCTGATCAAAAGAATTTGAAAACACGCAGACAACAATTTTAGTGGGAATTTTTTTTAGCATTTTTAGCATATTTAGCATTTTTTAGGCTTTCCACAGACAGAAGATATTGTTCAAGTTCAGAGTATTTTTAGCATTCGCATAATAATTTGACAAATTTGTCCAGCTAAATCATTTCTTTATTGATTAATAATACTTTTTATTAACACCAAAAACCGTAACCATTAGTTTAAAGTTACTATTGAAAAAGAATCATGAATGATTAAATCAACAAATCGGAGAGTAATAACACCAGAAAGCACAATCCACTCCTGGTCGCTAGTGCAGCACATGTTTTTGGTAATGAGTTTGGTTTTACTGTTTAAATTTAAACCCCCTTTATATAGTGCCGGGAGGAGGAGCGGATCCACGGGATTGCCTGCGGACGGCTACAGTTCTAAAGTGTATTTGCATTTAACGCTAAATGCATTCCGGCAGAGCCCGTGAAGGGTGAGGGGCGCGCGGTCCTAGGGAGATCCTGCCTGCGGGAGAAAAACATGACAGTTGCATTAATTTTGATTGCGTAAATATTTTAAGTGTGCGGATTGCGAGAGCTCTCGCAAAAGTGTTTGCTAAAGGCCTATAGCCTGGTCGGGGTTGGTTAATGGTGGGACGAATTAAGTGATTGCAATTGAGATGAGCTGATTGTGGACTCCGGGAGAGCACAACTTGCTCTTACAGCGAGGCCAATGCATATTTAAAGTTGGCTAAAGGACTTGCAGCTAATGGCGAACTCCCCGATGCTTCTGCTGAGTTCGATGAACCCCTGAAAGAAATGGACTTCCAGCATTTCTCTCTATTCCTACATCAGAATTATGTAGCTATCTACGCCGTCCCCAGTTGGAGCTAATTTGAGATGCTAAACCCACAAATGTTCCTGAGTAAAAGAGCAACAAAATCTATGTGCACGTAGCTTACATAAAACTTTCAGATGGATTTACTGGATGGATATACTGATAATTTACTTACTGTCTCCCTCCACCTATCACACTGCCGAGACGATTTACATGATACAAACATCAAACTTTATGGTGTCTAGGCCGTAATTAATCGAGATTTGTTGTAAAGGCGACATCATGAAGATGGGAAGTTTGCACATAAAACTGTAACAGTTCGATGATTATCTGAATATATACAAGAGCAATGACGTAGTTAATAAAATCTGTGGCATGGCTCATTGAAGCGTTCCTTCTGACGCCAATGAGTACACTGATGGTTTCAGTTTCCTAATCCTTACGCCATCATCTCGGTTTGCCTTAAAACAGCTTATTTTATTCAATCAAATATTTTCTCATTTACTTGCGCTTTTCAAGCATGGTTTGACCTTACCAACGCAACGCAATTAAACCCTAACCGCATTATCTCTGACTCCCTCTGATATTCAGCATCCCCATTACAAGTTTTTCGTTTTCGGTCGACCAATACCGCAATGTCTGCGGCATGCGGGGAATTTTCCCATAAGACTGCAATTTTGTCCTGTTAAAAAGGCACATCAGCTTTTGGATGAAATTTCGTGCTGAAAATATCCGGCTTTATCCTTCCCTGCATTTTTTTCGTATGCTCAAGTTATCTGATATTTACTAAATCACCACTGTGGCTAACATTTTTTGTTGAAAACTGTAACACCCATATTTAGGAAAACTCACTTTATTCCAGCGACACTTTTTACTTTGTAATGTAAATATCTAACAAAAGTAAATGATCTGGTTAAATGTGTCGACAAAAAATAATACAATAATACAAATGTGTTTGGCTGCAATAATAAACATAATCATTATAAGACCACTGGTTAGTAAAATATCTTTAAAATGTTTGATTTTATTCAGAATTTTAAATTCAAGGCCGCACTGCTATAGTTATAAAAATATATTGAGAAATTTGAAAGCAGCTGATTTTTATTTAGTATATTTGAAAAGAAATAGTTATATATTTTACAGCAATGCTTTGTTTCATAAGTTACTAAAGATTAGTGAGTCACTAACTGAATCACAGGACCGATAAATATTCTCTCATACTCCCTTTTCTTACTGTGTTCATAGGGTATTTGTTGGTCCCAAATTAGACATTTTGTGTTTTTTTTTTACCATTGGCTAGACATCATTTGGATTGGAGAAAGAAGGATGCCAAGGAAACAAAGAGCTGCGCTGTCGCCTGCTTTGTGGCGATAGCTAGGAATTAATTAAATGCCGAGGTGAATGAAATTAAAATAAAAATGTTGAGAGCTGCTTATGGGAAACCTAATGCGAAAGAACAGTAGCGTAACGGAGAAGAAGTTTGGTTATTGGGGTTTGTTAAATGTATATGTTTATCATTTATTAATATAGGTTACAATGTTTTACTATTAATAAGGTTTAAGTAATAATAAGGTTATATAGACGGCGGATTTCACGGCAGCACGAAGTTTAGATAAGCTAGCGACGACTTTGGAACGACTGGACTAAGACGTGTTTACGGCTTCTGCGACTGGTTCGACTTCAACTGTAAAATGCGGCGTTCTTCAACTGCTGACGGCTTTTTGCAACTGCTTACGGCTTCCTTCAACTGCTCACGACTTTCTCCTGCTCACGGCGTTCTTTCTACTACGACTTTCTGCTACGGCTTTACTTCTGCTACGGGTTTGCTTTTGCTTAATTTCACGCTACTTCTGACTCCACTCCGGAACCACCGGCACTGCCAACTCACTCCCAAACCAGTACTGCCAACTTCTATATATATAGTTTGCTTACATATATTAAGTAGACAGCGTTTTCGATCAACTGAAGTCTATAATCTTTCAGGAGCTTAGTTTTTAATTGAGGCTGACTTTCACGAGCGAGCCATAAACAATAACTGCGAGACACAATGACACAGGGAATGGTCGATTAGGCGGTAATGGAAGAACATTCTATCTCTGCTTAGCCATTGCAGCAGAAAAATAGCACCTTTTAACTTCCGCTCTGAAAGTTTAAATTCATTTCCGCCAGAGCCAAGATCCAAGGCAAGGTATTAATTAGAAGTTTACCGACACACGCTACCGGCCTCACGGATAGCGTGAGCGAGTTAGCTCCGGCCGCACTCCAGTTCGTTGTCTGTCCGCTTTTCTTTGTTTTACCTCGGCGCCTCATTTCCTGCGAGTTATTGGCCAATTGGCAAACATTTTTGGGAGATTCCTATATATTTGCAGCTAGAGTTTCCGATTGGGCAGGACCGGGGGACCGTGGATTAATGTGTCATATATGTTCCGCTGGTGCAGTGGCGAACGTAGAAGTCCCTGAGCATACAACTGTAATTAGAGACCAACTTGAACTTTTACTCAGAATTTATAATTTGTATACCCGTTACCCATAGGGTACAAGGGTATTATATCGTTGTGCAAACCAACTGAACTGTCCTACTTGTTAAGTTTGCAGAGTACATGAAAATCAGTCACAATAGCCTAGCATAAACATATTTTTAGTACTCTTACTTTAAATGTAAGCAACGGATTTTCAAAGGGTAACCCAGTTTCCTTTCGTTGCAGGACTCAAGGATCCAAATTTGGACAGGCACACCATTAAAGGTGAGTCCCATTTGCATACTCATACATACTTCGAATCAAAAATTAATTAAGAAGCCACTGAAGATGTACACTTTCTGTGATGGTTACAAACCGAAATTTGTTTCGCTTAGACACAAAGTAACCGAAACAAGGGCTCGCCCTGCAACTTCAGAGTACCGCCCACACACTGGCGCCCAGCCCAGCCGCTCGCCACAATAACTATAAATTCCCAGGCCCAGGGAACCGCAATACCTCCCCCAGCCCCTTAAAACATAAACCAAGCGGCTCTTTAAAACGCAATCAAGCTGAAAATTAATTAAAATTTTCAAGCGGGATATGAAATTAATGCGTGACTGTGGGAGGGCGAGAACTCTTCGCTAGATGCCGGTGCCAAAGGGCTGTGCAAGGTGAAGCTAAGGTTTAAATTAAAACGCACTTGTTACTGTCTTAGACGATGCCGTCTCCGTTGGAAGTCTTCGTCTCGATTTCATTAAAAATGTTTTTATGCGCGCATTATCCTTTCACTCGGCGCTTTCCCTTACCCCCTTCAATGGGACAATTTAATTTGGCTATGAAACGCTTTCCTCATCCTTGACACTTTCACTTTTCCCCCTCTGATCCAGCTCACCTCCCAGACCCCAACTCCTCCGCTTTCAGCAATGGCTTGTTTCAAGGAGCTTAAGCTTGACATTGGCATTCGCCCGTGTTGCTGTTTGTGCTGTGAAAGCTCTCATAATTTCACGCTAGGTGAGCACACACGCGTCCTTCTGGGCATCGTACACAGCAGTTTCGCCTCCGTTTGGCCTTAGCTCCCCTGAAGCTGGCCCCAAATCAGAGTTTCCGAAGTGCGGTCTCCGAGCATAACGCTGAAATGAAATAAAGTTTAGTACGGATTCGGTGAGAGCTCTGTTTGAATCAGTTCTTCTGGGCTAGCCATTCTTCGTGCATCGATCCCAATCCCATATGACTTTTCTGTGCTGTAAAAAGAAACAAAAATAAAGCAAAAAACGTTGTGATTACGGAACCAATCGATTCCAGCTTGGCCAAGAAGACTGGACGAACTTTGGTGCGGACTCCTTCGCCTGGTCATCCCCGTCGCTGTTGTCTTTATTACATTCTGATGAATGTTGCGATTTGACTTTCGGCGAAGCAGAGGCAACTGAAAAAATAATACTCATTGCATGCTTGGGGGCCATTGAATGGATTCATTTTGGTGTATTCATATGCTTTTAAGCGAATTAGTCTGGCCGGCTAATGTGATAAATGGATGCGGGAGACAGAAGCTGGATCTGAAGCCTGCTGAAACCTGCTGAACCCTTCGTAATTACACTGGGAGCTTCCTGCGGGGATATGAGCTGCAAGTCATGCCGTAGAGACAGAAGCTCACCTCCTTCTGTTTTCTACCGCCAGGAAACTCCATTTAATCTCATAAATCAAGGGCTAAGGGAAACCCTCCGAAGTCGGACAGGGGCACCAAACGGAACAGCACATATCATAACATTTAACATATTTCACTTAGGCACACATTTAATCCGGCAACTTGTCTGGCTTCGTCCTCCTCCACGTTCGGAATGCAGACGGCGAGGCTACATTTTCATTTCCGCTGGCGTTTTTACTTTTATTTCATATTGCACGATATCAAATAATGAATATCAAATGAAATGCTTATCATTTATTTGCCAAGCCGCAACCGAACTGGTATCTAGGATGTGGCTACTGGTGACTGGGGGACCTCCTCGATCCCGCTGCCAGGTGGCAACATATTATAATATTTACTTAATTTTCATTTCTAATTCGGGCGCTCTTCCTTCCTTCGGCTGAAGGCATGAGGCGTATTAAATCGCTACCCGGGACGAGCAGTTGGCCAAGACCTTGGCACCGGTAGACAGGGGCAGAGAAAAAAACAGAAAAATGGGAAAACCTGCATAATAAGCAAGCCTCACAGCCAAACTTTGCCGTTTGTGGGCACAAGTCGAGTTTTTTGGGGAAAGTGATGGCAGGATAGGAAGCTGGAGCCAGTGGCGCGAAGTGGGGGATGTGGATTCTTGCAGGTTGCTTAAGCTGCGTCTAAAGCGATAACGCAAATTATTTGAATTTTTAATAAAACGAAATGTGAATACTCGCGCACCTCCATCCTCCAATCCAATTCATCTGCCACTGGGGTGGATATAGACAACGAGTCCTTGATACCCTCCTCCGGGTCCTCTTAGCGCTCGAGCTGATGTATTCAAATACGATTCGTGGCCGCCATTTTCCTGTCACTGGCTGTGAAAATTCACAGCTTTTCCTACGATTTTCTGGCTAATCTTTGGTCAGCGAGAACTCTGACTGCACTCCCGTCCCTGGTGGCTGTCGCCCTGTTGTCTATTCGCTTTTTTGAAATTCCAATTTGAATGCTTAGTGGTTTCTTCCCCGGTCCCCTTTGGCTGGTTCTGGGCCTTGGATGTCCTTCCCAGCAGCCAATATTATATTATTCAAGCCATCGCGTTTGGCGGAATCTCCTCTGACGGTCTCCTCCGGTCCCCTCTGCTCTGTCGGCACCGTTCGTTGTACTTGAAAATCGTAATTAGAATTGGTAATGTATTCAAATTGACTTTCATTTCCGTTTGTTAGCCAGTTGGTTCGTTGTTTTACTGTTGGCATTCTTCTGGATTTTTGCGCTTTTCGAGGAGTGAATCGCTGTACGCAGAGAGATAAGAGCTGACTCCGCCGTAATTATATCCACCGATTCACCCTATGTGCCTGCCGAGCCCGAGTGATCAACTGCCCAGCCATGGGCCAGAGAAAACAACTTTCGATTATCGAACCGAGATGATTTTCCAGCCATATTTCAAAATCTCGGAACGCCAAAGTTTTTCCTCGCAGACAGAGGCGGAAAAGCAAAGAAACTGAAACTTTTCGACGGCGGGAGCGCTCCGTAAAACCGTAAAGAATTCAACTAATAAAAATCAGGCATTCAAGTGCGAAAAAATCGGGAAGAGCATCATCAAATAATGTGCCACTCAAACCCGCCTTCTCCCCCGAACAGTAGTTGAATCCACGGAAAGACAAATAGAAAAGAAAAGTAAAAGGCAACTTGGGAGCGGAATAAAACTAAGCTGGCTGCCTGGATGGGAGTGCAAAAGTTTTGGCGCCGAATTCGCAGGAATCCGGAGATGGCACTGTGAGGAAATACTCCCCAGCCAGGGGCCTCCGGCGAGGTAACCCGAAGAAAATGTTGCGGCCCGAACCCATCCTTGGCTGCGGGACTGGGCCGTGCGTCATCGGGAAGCACTTCGATGGCTTCGCCAGGAGCGCGTGGCGCTCTATTTTTCGTGAATGCGGAGATGGCCACATATTTTCTTAGCTACGAAGCGTGCGAAGTATTTCCCCCATGTGCGGATGCGAATGCGGGTGCGGCTGGGTCTGTGTCTGCGTCGGTTGACTGTGTCTGCGCGGCGGAAAAGCAATTTTCCTTTGTGTCGTGCCCAGGTTTTCAGTTGGCATTGTCTTCCACGCTCGCCGCACTGAGCTGGCAAATTTGTTGCAACCGAAATAAACACTTTATTAAATGCATTGGAATAAGCGTGGCCGTCGAGGATGGCATGGCCACGGACCGGGAGGTCGGAGGAAGTTCGGTTTTTAGTTTCCCCCCATATGGCAGCGGATGAAGGGATAAACTTTGAGCTAAGTGAATTTGGTGCTAAGCTCTAGCAAAAGATTCGTCGCAAGTAAGAAATGGATTGCTAATGCACTCGCAGCAACTTCAGTGCGGGAAGTGAATGGAACGGGAAGCCCCCTGGCCTCTCGGGCCCAAAAGCTCCTCGCATAAATATCTCCGCCGAACAGGCAAAAGCCTTTACAGATCATTATTTATTTATTTGCTGTTTTCTTTGCATTCTGCTCCTCATTTGTCCCGGCCCATGACCCGCCCGCTCCGATAATCGAGGGCAGGAATCAAATTATGCTAGAATTGAGATTGATTTTTTATTCAATTTTAATGCGACAAATGCAGGCAGATAAAAAGGAGACAGCTCGGAGGCCACACATGGCCCGAAGCCCCTGGTCCCAAACACGTGGCCAGGATGGTATGCTCTTGCTGGGTGGATTGGAGATCAAGATGGGCATGGGATGGTGTAGGCAAGTGTTGGGATGGGAGGTGTGTCTGGCTGGGCTTGGGAAATTATAACGGCGATGGCTCACAAGGGAGTCGCACTGGATTAGGTCGTCCTCCGGGCCAAGTCCTTATGGGGAACTTTTTGAATATTACAACATAAATCGATTAGCTTCTATCAGCCTGTGCTTCAGCTCGTATGTGAGCCCCGAGTGCTTGTGTGTGGTGTCTGTGTTGGCACTGATTGACACTTGAAGCGATTTTTTGCTTGCCTCGCTGGCTGCTGTTTGCTGAAGCTGACGCGGAAGCTGAGCCGAGGCCCTGCCCCACCCGCATCTCCTATGCCATTGATATGCGCCCCAGCACTCGGGACTTGCTTCCCCTAATAAGCACCCGTACACAACTCCACTGCTCCGGGGACCCTGCTCGGCTTGGCAGAGCTCCGCAGTTGACCCTGGAAAATTGGCTGCCAGGAAAATCTTTTCATGAAAGGCGGCCCCGATTTGCAGCATAAATTGAAAGGAAATTAAACATTGAGTGGAGGGAAATGAGCCGCTTTGAGCGTCAGGGGAAATTGTTATGTGATAATTGGCGATTTGCTTCCTATCGATTTGCGCCCGCGTCTAGGCGCTATGTGGGTCAAAGGTAGCTACGGTAGCTATGGCCGTCGAAATCATGGAAGCTGGTGTTTATCCAAAAGATTATCCACTTTGTCGTTTGAGCACAGAATTACATTTCAATTTGC
This sequence comes from Drosophila lacteicornis, assembly GCA_008044355.1. Classification (NCBI taxonomy): domain Eukaryota; kingdom Metazoa; phylum Arthropoda; class Insecta; order Diptera; family Drosophilidae; genus Drosophila; species Drosophila lacteicornis. The sequence continues at coordinate 17,688 of VNKF01005890.1, forward strand.
GTCGCTTGAAATCGGAACCAGTTAACCATTTCTTCTGGGCAAATATCGAAGGTCCTATCATCCGAGTTGGGCCAAGCCCAACTAAACAAACTGCAATTAACGCATACACATGCAAGGGTAAATATGAGAGTACACCTAGGGGATGGTGGAGGCAGATTGACATCGATTCGGGACGGGAATAAGGTATAATTTAACACAAATCGAAAGGAAAGTGCGTGGCGAACTCCGAATCGAACACGTCGAGGCTCAGAAAAGCAAAGGGTAGGTTGGGTGAACAGAGCGATGAGTTATGGGGCAGATGAAATCAATTGTCTTGACAACAGACGCGCCATCATATTGTGCAATATTCCGGCGCTTTAAAGCGAAAGAATTCCGCCGTTACATCCCTTTTGCCGTTTGTAGTCCAATTAAAAGGGTTTGTGGGCGAGTGGATTTAGTTTATGACAGAGCGGTGGTGTGGGGCCTGGCTCAGGGTATATTTTCCCTCGGCACTCACCATCAGCAACCCAATCCCACCTGGAGATACGAGATGAGTTTCCTGCTCCGCTAGCTCGGCAATTCGTTTTCGCGGCAGTTGACTTTGTCATTTCACTTTTCCCTTTCCGGCTCGGTGCTTTCTGGGGTTTTTCCTGCTTGCACTTTCAACCTTTGGCTTTAATTGCTCGACTTTCCCTGCTTCAAATGGTTGGCATTATTTTTTGTCGTTCTGTGACTCCTCTATCTTCACCCTCTCTTTTTATCCTCTCATTGTGACACATATGTTTTGGCGTCGGGATTCTTTCTCGCAGTCTCGCTGTGACTGCTCGTGGGAAACCTATCCAGGAACATGTCAAGCTCTCATCAGCATTGTCCTTTTGAATGCTCTGGCTGCTGGTCTGGTCGTAATTATCACGCTAATGAATCAAGTGTACTCGCTTGTAACTAATTGATATGAGAAAGTGACGTTGTTCCCAGATTCCAGGGGCGATGACTTGGAGAAACTCCTAGCGCGTGTGGTTCTATGCAAGGGGTAGTTGGGCGATCCACACCGATTTGCATATGAATTTCAACTATTAGGGATGTCAAACTTACCAGGGACAGCAGGGCAAATTTTATTAAAAGTAATAGGTAATTTTGTTTGTGAACTTTTCTTAATGAGTTCCCTGGATTTTCTCAAGTGTTTTCATTTTAGCTTACTTTCCGTTTTGTTATTATTTTCCCGCCTGGAAACTGACCCTTGGGACTTCGTTGGAACCAAGAGATTTAGCTGGGTCTTCAGGTGATGATGATGATGAGTTGCCTCGTCGCTGTTTACTTTGGCTCCCTAGAGAGTGCTGCAGTAATAACTGCGATTGTATTTACATTTATTCTGATTTACCTCGGAGACCTTTGCTTAAATTGCATAAAGGGCAGCGAGTCAAGGGGGAAGAATGTGGACAAAACCTTTGCATAGCCGAGCCGCGTTACGCTGGCAATCAATTTCAATTTTTAAGCCCTTTACCGAGGACAACGTTTTTAATTAATCGTCGGATTACCAAGAGCTGCAGGACCATAGACGTGGCTGCTGCTGGGGACAGCGGTTTATGCTCATCCCGTCCCATCCAGCTGTCCATTTTTTCCGTTATCAGTGCCATTTATTCTATTTTTGTCGCACAACTCAACTAAACGAGCGACAATTGCCATCGGCCAAGCGCCCGGCAGCGTCCTCCGACCCTGATGAACTTCCATTGTCCCCTCGCCCGACTGCGGTGGCTTAATCCTTCCACGCTTTGTGTCATCAGTGTGAGGACTGCGCCCGCCACTTGTGATGGATTTCGTTGCCGTAGTCGTCCCTCGGACGGCGGGCACTCGGGCCATATGGTCACAAGTGTCATGGCAACTTTCGGCGCGCGGACAGAGCAATCGCATTCATTTCGCTGTACTATCATCGTGGCATCGGTCTTCTGCGTCCGAAAATCTGTTTTAAAAACCAATAAATCAGATTTATTGGCCGCCTCCTCGTTGCTCCCGTTCTGGCCATCATATCGCCAGCAACTTAAATCCGATTCCCGATTGGCTTCTATTTTTTCGGTATATATTATGCGAAGTGTTGCTGGAAGGTTTACACAGCGGCTCTGTCACTATTTCTGTGGCCAATTGCAGAGCTCAGACTGAAAGCCCAGGATTAAGAGCTGATGAATAGGACCAACTATGGCGTGGGCATCCACCAAGAGTGGAGATCGATGCGGGATAAGCAAACAATTATTCGGGGGTCAACCTCTCCGTTCCTGTACTGAGAATTAGCTCCTGACCGCCATCAGCACCGTCAAAGTCCGTGAAAACAGAGTCATAAATTACAGAAGGTGCCGCTGTTCGCAGGGACATAGAAAGTTTTTTTATAAAGTGACACACTTCCCACATCTCCGCTGGGTCCTCACGGACGACGGGAAGGCAGTAACGGTGGCGTGGCCCGCCGCCGTTGTCATCATCGTCGTTAGAGGCGCAAATCTGCGCTCTGGGCAATGTTATTGTAACAATCGACACCCGACGCGTTAAAAACACACATATTCACCCAGAATGATTACGGGGTCGGGGTCGGTGTTCAGGGCCGGTATGGCCCGTGGCGTATTTCGGTTTTGACCACCGCTCCCTCAACCCTGCAACCGTTCCCACTGCCAGCTCTCTACGGGGGTGTTGACAATTCAAACGCAATAATTGCGACTGCGAACCGCACGTCGCTCGACAGGACTCGGAGCTCAGATTTGGATTGGGATTGGGATTGGGACTGGGATTGGAATTGGAATTGCCGAAAGGTGTGGCCACCGCTTCTCGCTCGCTCGTTACGCCGTGTTTGACACAATGTCAACTTTGAAAATAAGTTTATGCCGGCTACTACACGCCATAAAAAGAGAAGGTACACGGTCATGTTGATGGCAGTTGCAGTTCGCTTTGATCTCCGCTCCGGGGTAGTTCGGCCGGGTCGCAAAAATTCCACACCCCGCGTCAGTCGAGACGCAGTTTTAATGAACGCTACCCCGCCCCCGTTGGCTGGGTTCTCTTTTTGCTGATTTTTGATCCTGTTACCCATTGTGGCCATTGTTCCGCACTCCGCATTCATCATTTGCGTGGCTCCGTTTTTTCCTTTCGTATTTTTCGGCTGGGTGTTTATTATTAGCCAGGCAAATACATCCGCACGCCGAGGCTGGAGCGGGAGCCGGCGATCCTTTTTGTGCCTTTCAGCAACTGCGTGCTTCGTCGAGTTTGATTCTATTGTGTCCTGGCATCGGCGAATGGTGGTTTAATGAGTTGAATATGTCAATGGTGCCCTTGCTGGCTGCTGTGCTTCTGACAGGGGATGCAACATAGTCATTAGCATTCAGCAATTACCAAAAATGTTTGGATAAAGGAAAATGAAACATGGCGAAGAAGGTATCATTTTAGTGCTGCGGCAGCCGCAGGCTAGGTTGCAAATTATGTGGAAGAAATACGACATAGATGCCTCGGTTTTGGTGTTCAAATACCAAAAAATATAATATTGGTAAAAATGCCTCGGTAAGCTTACATTTCATGAAGCTACTTATACTTGTATTCCCTTGAATTTACATCAGATTCAGTTCTTTTTATACTCTTGCAGGGTAATATAATTTTGAGCAGAATTTGAAACGCTGTGAAGGAAGCATCTCCGACCCCATAAAGTATATATATTCCTGATCAGCACCACCAGCCAAGTCGATCTAGCCATGTCCGTCTGTCCATAGAAACTATGCTATGCAAACTAGTCTCTCAGTTTTTGAGCTATCTAAATGAATCCTTGCAGATTGTCGGAATCGGACAACTGTATATTATAGCTGCCATAAAATGAACGGCAAATTAAAGAAAAAAAATTAAAACTTCTCTGTTTTTCAACGTATTTTTATAGATTCCGGGATATATATAGCTGTTTTCTACGGTTTGAATTTCACTAAGATCGGACAACAATATAAATAGAAGCGATCTATAAAATGTAAACTTCTACATGTCGAATGTGTAGGTAATGCTATAAAAATATACAAACTTTGATATCTTTTTAATTTTACCGAAATGACTTTCAATGATCCAATTGTAGACTGTAAGGGTATTCAAATTTCGGCTTACCGAAGTTAGAGTCCTTTATTTTTTTTTATACCCGGTACCTATAGGGTACAAGTGTATTATACGTTAGTGCCAACCGAGAATGTATGTAACAGGCAGAAGGAGAAATCTCCGACCCTATAAAGTATATATATTCTTGATCAGCGTCACCAGCCGAGTCGATTTAGCCATGTCCGTCTGTCCGTCTGTCTGTCCGTGTG
>VNKF01005895.1:0-35022 GCA_008044355.1 Drosophila lacteicornis
AAGTATTTTTAGGTACGCACTTAATACATATATACATAAATACTTTGGTTAATTTCTGTATCCAAGGGGCAATGTTGCTAAATAATATTATACATCCATTTCTATGTCGTCGGGATCCTAAAGTTATAATATAACAAAATCGGGAATGAGAAGGATGGTATGAAAGAAGAATATGCAAAGTAGCGCCGCAGGCGAGAAATTTTTTTCTCGTCTGCGGCGCTACTTTGCGTTCTCTTTTACCTAATGTTCATAACAATACTCTTCTTTTACCTCATCAAACTTTAAGCCCATTTGTATAATATTCTTCTTCTTAGGATCATAAAGCTTTCCAATGGCCTTGAAAATTTGATGCAGCCGCTCAGGAATGTCTTAAAGAATTAAGGTTCAACTTCAAAAATGAATTGCGACTAAAATGTACGTCTTAATATTAAATAGTCGTTAATTACTAAGTATTTTACGTTGTAAAATGTTTGTTTTATTTATATTTCACGCATAAATGTATTCAAAGTGTGCAAAGTTTCGACATATATAGTATTTAACCTACGCACAATTTGACAAACATTTTAAGCTTCACATAAAAAAAACTTATGCGCAATAGTATTAAAAATATACTAAATAAAAATACTAGAAAGTATAACTTTTATACTCTATGGTATAAAATTAATAACGTCGAAAGTATAATTTTTATACTTTCGGAAGTATAAAATCAATAAGCATCTTATTAAGAAATTTTTAATACTCAACAATATAAAATTCATGTAACATTCGTATAGATTCTATGACATTTTTTTTTGGGTGTACCTAAACGAATGTGCTCCCATGGATAGTCTATAGGCTTTAGCACTGGGCAAAGAAACGTCTGAGTTCAATTTGGAGCCCGCAATGCTCGAGTATAATTCGAATCTGGTCGGCCGGGCCTGCTTGCCCCTTGGCCTAGTGGATAAGGCATCGGACTGTCAATCTAAAATGCATGGGATCAAATCCTGCTTAGACTTTAGATTTTTTTTTATAATATGTAATTAATTATTTTATTTATGGTTAATCCCTTCTTATGAAGTGTTTAGAGCTTTTTTAATTTTCGGTTTGAGTTTTTCTTTGTATATTTGAAGTTGTTTTTGAGTTTTTAGTTGTTCTAATATTTTTTGTGTTAACTTTCTGTAAATAAAAATAAGAAAAATTTGTTCGTTGTATTTAAATAACAAAAAAAATCATCATTTAAATCGAGGGTGAATTTGTTTTGATTGTTACCTAAAGTTTTTATTTTAGGTATTTAATTATAGTTTTGAATCAGTGTATTAAAAAAAATAAAATTTAAAAAGCTGATAAAAAAGAAAATTGAAAAAGCTTTCCAGCATATTTTAGATATATTTTAAACAAGTAAAAACTATTTTTAATTTTTAAAACCCGTCACCCATTCTTTTTGCAAAGAAACGTTTTATGCTTAATAAAAAGATTTAATAAAAAAATATTTGCTTTGAGACTTATTTAGCTAAAATAACAATTAAACAAAAACAAAAATGTTCAATTCATAATAAACGAAAATTAGTAATCTACAAAAGCCTTAGCCAACGCTTTAAACAGCACGACCATAGGCCGAGTTGAAACTGCAGTCTAGAAAAACTATTTCGATTTTCAAAGTTGTTTAGCTCTCGCTGTATTAAAAGCACAAAAATAAAATTTTGTTAAAAATGTGCTGCCGCTTCAGCGCACACATACACACATAACCCACTAACACTTATGAAGTGTGTACGCAATAATCGAAATCTATAAATAGCAAGCAAACCCAGTCGGGTCTGGCCGCTTCAACCAAGTACATTTCTATGCGTTCTCAGCCAGTGAAGAATGCATTCTCAATATGTTGCAGTCTTCCTTTGAGATTTATCAAACAAAAACAACTCTTAACGAGGTGAGATAAGAGGGACGATGGCACCCTCAACTTCAAAAGTTTCTGATATCAAATTTTGTGACGATTAATAGTAGCGTTAACAAAAACAAATTACAAATAATTGAACTAGTTTTTTGATGATAAAGCGAATTTTCGGAGATATGTGTTGTACCTCAAAATATCTCAAGGGCTATGCGGCCTGAAGTGACTATAAAAATTGTAAAAGCCATTTAAAAAAATAAATTTTTAATCTTAAAAAAAAAATTTTAATTTTAAATTCTTAATTACAATATTTAGATAAATTGTCAAGGCAAAGTAATTATCATATCAAAATACCTTTCCAACGACATATAGCACGTTTCTGTAACTTTAGTCGTTCAGAAGTTATGGGCGCGAGAAATTTCCTGTTTTCCCGCCAAAGTAGCGGAAAACGCAAATATTTGATTAACTAATTAGCCTAATTAATTTAAATTATTTTAAGTTTCCTTTGATGGTTTTAAATATTATTGCATGGTGTACGTCTCTATATGACTTTTTTTTCCATACATGTATGTATAGTGCATGTAAAAGGTTAGGTATATGGGATTTTTGCTACTAATTTTAATGAGTAATATCTCGAGAAAGCAAATTTTCCCAGATATGTGTTGTATACCAAAAGTTGAGCAATCTCAAGGCCTATATGGCCTTGAGTGACTATCAAAATCGTTAGAGCCATTTTTAAACAAGTAAGAAAGTTACAGTCGAGAGTGCTCGACTGTGAGATACCCGGTACCTAAACGTTTGTGCTTTACACTAAAAGGCTATTTAAAATTGTACATACAATATCATACTCTACTTCAAAACTTCTTAAAATAAATCGCCGCGAATCAGCTCCCGACCTAAACAATTTAATGTCATACTTAAATATGAATGATACATATTATAAGGACGCCAAAAATTTAATTATGTTATTTTTTGTCATTTCTTGCTATATTCCTTTGTCATTTCTTCTGCAGTTGGCGCCATTATATCGCACGGCCAAGGCTCGAATGCGCCACCTGTCGGCTTATTGCTAATATCTCCCATGTTTATCATCCGATTTTACTGAAATTTTCAGGAAACGTCCGCTCTATTTTATTAATTTATTATATCTATTAACTTTAACCCGAATATAACGAGTATAGCTTATTTTACGTTTTCTATGATTTTTGAGGGCGGAAGTGGTCGTGGCCAAATTTTAAAACAAACTTGATCTGCGTGCAACAGATTCCAATGTTGTCACCAAATTTGGTAACTCTAGCTCTTATAGTCTCTGAGATCTATTGTTTCACACGGACGGACAGACGGACATGGCTAAATCGATTCGGTTGGTGATGCTGATCAAGAATATATATACTTTATGGGGTCGGAGATACCTCCTTCTGCCTCTTACATACATTCTCGGTTGGCACTAATTCATAATACCGTTGTACCCTATGGGTACCGGATATAAAGTCAAAAACTTAAAAAACAAGTAAGAAAGCTACAGTCGACAGTGAGATACCCGGTACATAAACGTTGCGCCAAATTTTAAAACATGTTGTCACCAAATTTGGTAACTCTAGTTCTTATAGTCTCTGAGATCTGTTGTTTCACACGGACAGACAGACATGGCTAAATCGACTCGGCTGGTGACGCTGATCAAGAATATATATATTATATAGCAGTGTTTGCAATTACTACTCCGTAGCAGCGAGATGAATACATTTATTGCTATGCTATTGCTATCGCTCTCTTTTTGACGAGAGCCGTAGCAGAGCCATAGCAGAACAGCGATAGCAGAAAATGAAGTTCTGTGCTCTGGGTAGCAGTAACGGTAGCAAAAAATTGATAGCGAGATGAGAGCAGAGCACATGCTATTTTTTCATGTGCTGCGGCTCTCGCTTGTGTTTGCTTTTTTTTATTTTCAGCACCTTTCTTATGCACCACAGTCTCGGTGCACATCGTCACTAAGTGGACTGCCGTCCACAGTGCCGTCCATATGGGGTGAAACACGGAAACAACAGATACTTTTTTGTAAGCTGCAACCGTTCTTTCGCAACATATAAATAACGTAAATTACACTTCGGCAAACTTCGGGTTTCGCTTCCAACTTTAGTTTCTAAAAGAAGCGTTATATAACCCATACGCAGCATACATCAATAAAGGTTCTGTAAGAATGTATCTTTCATGCAAAATACCGCTTCAAAAGAGCCCAACAGTTTTAGAACTGTGGGAATACGATAATACCATTAAAAAAACAATACAAATATATTTAAAAACATGTATTTTATTTGTTTTTTAAAGTACATATAATATATGTATGTTAATTTAATTGTTCAGTAAAATCTTTTATATGATTAGTGAAGAGATGCAATTATATTGAAAATAATAATAATGCAATAATTAAATAACGCTAGAAAAATAATAAATGGGAAAGAAAAATTATAAACACTCACCGTAAAACGGAGAAATAAAAATGTTATAATATTTTTTTTTAAATAAAAAATATTTTATTTTATATATTTACATTTTCATACCAGGTCGGAAATAAATGTAATATTTATTTATTTATTTATTTAACAAACTAAGTCTAGCATACAATGTTAAACTTAATAATTATTTAACCGAGCACTAGCAGCGGTGGCCTTCGACTCTAAAGTAATATATTATTTACTTTATTATGGGAATAGCTTACCTAATATCTGAAACTAAAATGAATTTTTTTATTTTTATTTTTTATTATTATTTTTTTTTTATTTTTATTTTATATTAACAGATGAGTTTTACAACTGATTCAATCAAACTTCTTAATGCAACTAAAGCAAGTAATAAAAGATAATGTTAAACCCAAGCGCGTGTTTTTACATTATCTTTTCTTCTTATTTGCTTGTCCGTTTTTTTCCTTATTTATTATCTTATTTTAGTTTTAAATGCATTTAGTTTTTTGCATTTTTATACGTTCTAAGAGACAACAACAACAAATTTCGGTTTTCAATAGAGTACATAATTATGCGTTCTAATAGAAGTGACAAACGCACTTATATGAAAGAGAGAGAGCATAAAAAACAACAGCAAATGCTGGTTTCAGATAGAAGTCATATTTATGAGTTCTAAAATAAGCGACAATTGCACGGAACCGAAGCTATGAAAAACAAGTAAGAAAGCTACAGTCGAGACTGCTTGACTCCGTGATACCCGGTACCTAAACTATTGTGCTTTACATTAAAAGGCAATTTAAAATAATTCATACTGTATGATACTGTTTTAATACTTCTTAAAATAAATCGCCTCTCGAATTGGATCCCAGGCATAGTCTAGAGGTCTCAGCGCAGGGCAAATGCTTTTATGCAAGAAAGGTCTGAATTCAAATTTTAATTTGAGTTTCTATTTATTTTTTCTCATTTTTAATAAATTTATACATTTTATATCAGTTCTGTCGAAGTTGGGTTATGAAAGTGAATTTTGTTATATTATGACATTTCTTGATCATACTCTTTCTGTTCTGCGTATTTGGCGCCATGTTGTTTGTCAGGAATCGATCTCTTTTATTTTTCACACACTTTCTTGTGCATCTCTATTACAATAAAAAAACATATTTTCATTAAAAAGATATGGTAGCTATTATGTGACAATCTCAGTCAATTACGTAATACTATATATGGTATATGGCAAGAAGGATCTGAGCTCAAATTCCCCAAAATACATCCTGGGAAGTGTGGGAATCCGGGGGTTTGTAAAGACTGTCAGCTTTGTCGAATGTTCGAAATCGCATTCGAATTGGATGTACCTGTGGTCTGAGAAGGATGGTCTTTCGAGGACTCTATCCCAATAGCATAGTACTTTGTCCTGTGAATAGTGTTATGTCTAGTACATTTGATGAAGTGGGGCTTACGTATGTATGTTATGCTCCTCCACCACATTTTCTATAGATAAGTTGGTTGATAGTATAAATTCTAAGAGTGTTACACCTCTGTCGTTGATGTCGTGGCTCCCCCACAAGCTATGATGTGCGTTGGTGTCTGCACCCACGAGCAGCTGCTGGTCTTTCGGGCCGGATTCTAATAGGCTCCTGAGTTCCTCAGGTGGAGCTGGCCTGTCGTGCGCCATGTAGCAGGAAGCTACCAAATGGCTCTTCTCCTCGCTCTCTAGCATCACCACAGTTAGGTCATTAGAGCTGTAATGAGACATAAGGTTAGCGTGGATACCCTTCCGCTCGAGTACGGCAGTTCTATTTCTACTTACCAATGGTGCGTAGAACAGATTGTAGTTGGAGGACCGTAGTCCGGCCACGGAATTGCCACAGGCTCCAGGACCAAGGCTGTGTCGACGAACCGCTCCATGGCAATCAGGAGTTCCGTCGATGCAACCTTGCTTTTATGGAGGTTGAGCTTCAGCACCCTCAAGGTCATGGGCACTCTGCACACCTCCTGACGGGTTGACTACTACGGTCGGTCATCGTCCTCCTCCTCCTCCGAACCTTCCAGCGGCAGATCCTGGGCGGCATTGACGATGGACTCCAGACCTAGGTCCTTCTACACCTCACCCGTCTGCAGGGTGTGCGCATCTTTGTATACGATACCCTTGCCCCGCGCCATCGCGCCATTTCCGAATCGTGGATACAGGACAACCTCCGCCTCTTTGTTAATCTGAAGGACCACACATTGGCCCGCCTTTGCGTAGTGGGCTTGCAATGTGAAGGATCCTCCTTCGTTCTGACCAGGCCAGCTTTTCCTTCTCCTCACTGGAGAGGGTGGGCTTGTCCTGGAGCTGGCTCTGAATTTTGAGGGCAGCCTTATATTGCGCCTTCGCCTGCACCCCCTCGCTTTAGCGCATCGGCTCGTCCCTGCGCAGAGAGCTGGTCCCTGGCTTTGGCGAGTGGAGAAGAGTCTCTTCGTCTTTGGGCGTAAGCTGCACGCTCTCCAGATCCATGTCTGTCTCGACGACGGCACCTGTGCTGCTTAGCTTGCCAGTGGCAGTAACGTTGCAACTGGTTTGACCTGCTCCCGTCATACCAGAGGTGTAACCGCTGGCGACACGCACGAACCGCTGGTGCCCGCTGGTGGTAGCAGTAACGCTTCCCTCCGACGTTTGGGCTAACATCCCAGCCCCGGCTGCTTTCTTTATCCTGGTTTATTTTACGGGGGACCACCCACTTGCGTTTGATGCCTACCGCCAGGCACCTCCAATAATGGCTACTGATTCATTCTTTGAGGGGCCGCAAGAATCAAACCGTTGTCTTAGCTAGACACTGCATTACCCTGGACAGACCAAGCGGCATTGCATTAACCGTGATCCGGGATAATAATGTGCCCATTGCCCAGCCGGCACCTTCGTGGAGGGTTCAGTTGGAGGATTAATGCCAGTATTTATGCAAGAAAGGTCTGACTTCAAATTTTTATTTCAGATTCTTATTTATTTGTTTCTCTGTTTTAATCAATTTATACATTTTATTATGAAAGTGAATTTTGTTATTTTTTGTCATTTCTTGATCATGCTCTTTCTGTTCTGCGTATTTGGTGCCATTTTGTTTGTCAGAAATCGATCTCTTTTCTCTTTCACACACACTTGCTTGTGCATCTGTATTACAAAAAAAAAAAAAACATCTTTTCATTAAGAAAGTATGAAAGCTATTATGTGACAATCTCAGTCAATTACGTAATATATGGCATAGCCAAGAGGTCTCAGAGTTGGGCAAACGGTTTTATGCAAGAACGATCTGAGTTAAAGTCCCGCAAAATGCAAGCCATTACAAAAAATTTTTTTTTTACTTTTAAGTTATTTTTAGTTTTTTGTTTTTTATTCAGTTAATACATTTTATTTCAGTTTTGCAAAATTAGGTCAACAGTTGACGAAACCGTTTTATTTTAGTACCTTTTTAGTTTTTTTATAATAAAAAAAAATGGAAGAAACGCAAAAAAAACAAGTAAGAAAGCTACAGTCGACAGTGCTCGACTGTGAGATACCCGGTACCTAAACATTTGCGCTTCACACTAAACGGCAATTTAAAATTGTACATACATTATAAGAGTCTACTTTGATACTTCTTATACTAAATCGCCTCTCGAATTAGCTCCCGACCTAAACAATTTAATGTCATACTTAAATATGAATGATACATTTTATATGAACATATAAAAACCCGCTCGACCGGCGCCAAAAAATGAATTATGTTATTTTTTGTCATTTCTTGCTATATTCTATATGCCTTAGGGCGGTGTGTTAAAATTCTAACCTTATTGCTAATGTTTATCATCCGATTTTACTCAAATTTTCAGGAAACGTCCGCTCTATCTTATTCATTTATTGTATCTATTAACTTTAACCCGAAAATAACAATTATAGCTTATTTTACTTAGCGAAATCGCTAAGCCAAAAGTCAGTGTTTCCGATTTTACACAAATACCCGCTTTAGAGCATGTTGGTTTGGAATTGGATTTCTGAAGCACCCCTGTATATATACTTTATAGGGTCGCAAATGTTTTCTTTACTTCGTTGCAAACTTCTGACTAAAATAACCCCTGCAAAGGTTTAAGAGAAAATATACTACAAAAACAATTGATCTCAGCACTCTGAACTGTGGGCTATTTTCACGACTTCAGCCACTCTTTAATGCAGCATTTTGCAAAACTTTTTTTGATGCATTCTATTAGTTCTTTATTACTGAGGGAAAAAGTCGATCAGCCCTAAAGCTACGACTCATCCGCGCTAAAATTTAGCAACCAAATGAGTGCGTGAGTGGCGCGAGAGAAAAGAAATATCTGATAATACCCCGCTACCCTTGCGAAATGGAGACAGACAATGGGAAACATAGCCGTATAACGGGATTAATTAATTTATTTACAATACAATTAAAGACGATTCAATTATATGGGATATTGACCATAAAATAAAATAAAAAATATTTAAGCAAAATTAAGTCAACATATGTGATTTCACAGGGAAATAGCTAATTAAACAAATACATTTCTTAAATAAAATTCTTAAAATTTCCAAAGCCGCGGAGCCAGCTCCCGATGCCGCCGTCGATGACGAGCTGCTTCTGGCCCTGCAGCTGCTGCTACTGTCATAATTTAAGTAATTGGTTCATTTTGCAGTGTTTAATTTAAATTGTAAACAAACACATCTGACAGTATGGCCGTTTGGCCGTTTCGAATGGATTTTCGGTGAACCCCTAAAATCTGGTCCCACTAGAAATATGAAACCCTTTTAGCTAGCTAAGGATTTAGCGCTAGTGAGTACTAGGCTTAAGTCAGCAATTGGATATGTAAAGTCCAAAAATTAACAATGAATGTTCAAATATGTTAAGGGAAATCCGAAAATGTTATCAAACCATTATACAAAGTTTGCTCAGTGAAAATCTATTCTATTAAGCCCAAATTTTTGGCAATCGGTCAGTTATTCCGTGATCTGTGTCAATCGGAACAATTGATTCGTGTTAATCAAAGCCAGTTTTCAGTTTCAGTTTTAATAACTTTCGTATTACGCTTTGTTGCCCTGTTCTTCTTAAGCTTACCGCTTACAATTGCACCGTGTGGTTGTTGTTGCTGCTGAGCATTGCGTTTACCGCTTACTACTGTACCGTGTGGTTGTTGTTGCTGCCGAACAATTACACGCTCTTGTAATTTCTCTGAGCTTGGACAAAAGCTTTTAGTCGCGCTATTTCCCTTTTTGTTTTGTTCGGTTCTTCACCGCAAAATATTTATAATAATTTCTCAACTTATTTACCAATATCTTGCGTTTGTGCTGCCGTTGCATTTATTTGATCTGCATTTTTCTGCACACGAGAAAAATGAGTACCTGCTGCTTCCCTACTTGCACGAATGGCCGCAAATTTACCGCGGCGTTCGTTAATTCAAACCGTAAATCACAACAATTTCCATCTTGTTTTCATTTCAACACTATTTCTGCCTCTAATGAGTCCGATATTGCAAATTTCTTCCAATCCTCATATTCATCTGTTAGTTTCGACAATATCTCATCCTATCCCTACTCACTTCCACACTCTAATTGTATTTTTATGCCATTGATTAGTGAAGATGATGTTCTTCAAAACCTTCAAACTATTAAGTCCTCCTTCTCCTCTGGTCCAGATCTGGTACCAAGCTGCGTGTTAAAAAATTGTGCTAAAGCTCTGAGTAAACCACTGGGAAAACTTTTTCAATTATCCCTTCAGAACTCATATTTTCCTGACGTTTGGAAGGAATCTTTTATCATTCCGCTTCATAAAAAGGGAAGTAAAGCCAACATCGAAAACTACCGAGGGATAGCAAAACTCAGTGCGATTTCCAAGTTATTCGAGTTATTAATTACTGCTCAGCTACAGCACCAATGCAGCTCGATAATGTCATCCTCGCAGCACGGCTTTATGAAACGTAGATCAACGTCTACAAACCTGCTTGTGTTTGTTGGGCTTATAAGGAATGCGTTTAAAACTAATGCCCAAACTGATGTTTCGACTCCGTGAACCACCAGTTACTGTTAAGAAAACTTATTCTTTTAGAATTCCCTATAACGTTTAACCAAGTGGATTTCGACTTATATATCGAACCGAACTCAGAGGTTAGCCTTCAAGGATTCTTTCTCAAGCCTTGTCCTTGTGACTTCTGGTGTTTCTCAAGGGAGCCATATTCGACCTCTGCTGTTCGGCCTCTTCAATAATGATTTGCCTCAGGTAGTTCACCATTCATACGTTATGAAGTATGACGTAAAACTTTGTTTGCCACTAACGCAGTCTGACTCCCATACACTCTTACAGTCTGACTTGGACAACCTTCAGTCTTGGTGCGTCCAAAATTTGCTGTTCCTCAAAAACTCTAAGTGTAGCTTCATGTCCTTTTATAGGGGAAATATTTTCCTGACTAATTATTCTACAGGGTCGAGTGAGCTTGAGCGCATTTATACGGTGACAGATCTTGGAGTCTTATTTAACCATAATCTAAACTTCACCGATCACATTGGCATCATTGTCGGGAAAGCGAAAGGAGTTTTTGCTTTTGTCAAGCGATGGTCGAAGGAGTTTGAGGATCCCTACACGACTAAACTTCTTTATATTTCGCTGGTTCGCCCGATTCTTGAATATTGCTCGTGCGTATGGTCACCTCAATACGCAAAATATCAGGACCTTATCGAATCGGTGCAGAAACAGTTCCTTTTGTTTGCCTTACGGGGATTAAACTGGGAACCTCATCGTCACCTGCCATCCTACGCTGACAGACTGCACCTACTGAACCTGCCCTCGCTTAAGGATCGCCGGACCTGCCATGGAGTGATATTCCTGCACAAGTTGATCACTGGACACATCAACTCGTCTCACCTTCTTGGCCAAATTCAATTCGCTATACCTATAAGGCCGTCTCGTAATTTTCGGCCTATTGCCTTGAAATTTTGTAAATCAAACTTTGAGATTTACGATCCTTTTCGCGTTTTATGTTCGTCGTACAATGATGTGTACTTTTTCTTATATGTTGAAATGTCCCTTGAGTTTAATGTAAATAATATTATTACATTAACATTTGGCCTTGCCTCCGCCCACTTGATGTGAGTCGGAGCATATCATTAAAAATTACTCCAAATTGGGTGGAGGTATTGTGATACTAGCAGATATTTGCTATTGAAATAAATAAATAAATAAATAAATAAAAAGAATTAACCGACATAAACGGCATAACGAAGGTAAATTACTGCGAAATACAACAAGTCATTGGTGGCACTTACCCAATTTTTCGCCACAGAAAACACAGTTAGGCGTCTGGGCCCACACTAAAAACCAACCCAGAAGGACCACTCCAAAATGTAGAGGGCGGGAGTAGGAGCGGTGTCGCTTTCTTTCCGGGTGCGGATCCATCACAAAGTTGTCTTTCGAGGGCGCTGATATTGAGAACAGATCAAGGGAAGTCTACTGTGGCGCAACGGACACTTGATTCGTTTAACAATGGATAATGCCAAAGTCTTCGCAGAGGCTATTATATAATAATATTATAGCCATAGAATGGTGCGAAGATTCTGCATATTTGTGGTGAGAAAGTTCATCTAGCCTGTAATAAAAAAAAAATTAATTTTGTGTCTAAATGGATCAGTTATTTAAAAATACATGTATGTTTAGCTTTTAGTAAATTATTTCCAATGTACGTTCTGCTAATTTAACTCTTTATTAAAAAACAAGATAGGAATATGTGTTCGGAAATACGAAGAATACATACATATGTAAATTACCATGCTGTTTGCACATGGACCGGACCTAATCGATCCTATAACAGCTATAAGACATATTCGAACCATTTCCTTAAAAAAAAATAAATAAATAAATAAACATTACTAGATGTGTATAAAATGACATGCCAATTTACCATGTAACCTGCAGTACCTTCCATCAACAATTCATCATAAAATCTTCGGTTTGTTGATGAATCATCGACAACAC
Organism: Drosophila lacteicornis; assembly: GCA_008044355.1. Classification (NCBI taxonomy): domain Eukaryota; kingdom Metazoa; phylum Arthropoda; class Insecta; order Diptera; family Drosophilidae; genus Drosophila; species Drosophila lacteicornis. The sequence continues at coordinate 12,306 of VNKF01005895.1, forward strand.
TCCATTCAAATTACAGATGAAATTAACATGAGCATGTCATAGGCTGTCATCAGTCATTACAACAAAAAGAGAAACAGATATTTTGGGACATAAAATATGTGAGAGTTACTCTGCCGACCAATTATTACCAATACATGATGACTAGTTCTTATCTACTAAAGGAATACTAATTGTAGATTTACAAAAATATCTTTACACTCTAATTCATTACATTAAATAATTCATTGCCTAAAAAGCTGCAAGATTGGCTACAATTTTATTCCATTTGCCCTAAAACGGAAGTAGAGGCAGTTATTCCCTAAAATTTGTCTAAAATGACATATCTATAGGTAATGGAAACGGACTTAAGTTTTAGGCAATATTTGTCCAAAACGCCATATTTTTAGGTAATAGAATCTAGCCTAAATTTTAGGCAATAATTGTCAAAAATTAAGTTTATTTGAATATTTTCAGACAATGGAAGCCTACATTTTTGACAATAATTGTCCAAATTAAATTATTTTTTAATAATAAGTGACCTTCGGGTAATATTTATGGAAATTTTATAAACACACACAGAGACAATTTCTAAGGAAAAATGGATTTAAAATAAGCAAATACGTTTTTTACTCAGTTCAAGTGCAATTTTTAAGAATACAAATTCTAATTATAAAAGTTTTACTACATTTTTGAGAATTTTTATGCTTTAACTAACACAAAAATGTACATAATTTAATAACGAATAAATTTCAATTTATTACAAAAAGTTCTTAGTTTAACAACAACTCATTCTCAATTATTTGAGAGAGTAAAAAATTTTTGTAAAATTGGCTGTAAATGGCCAGTGTTGGGAGAGGATCAGGCAGTGTCGACTGTAAATGGCCAGTTTTTGGAAAGGATTAGGCAGCGGTCCCGGCTGTAAATGGCATAGCTTCTGTTTGTTAAAATGTTAAGGTTAAATGGATATAAATATTATATGAGGTCTACTGGACTGGGACTGGGACTCGAACCCGCGACCGTCTGATAAAGACTCGAGCACTCAAAGCTCTGCACCATGCAAGCAAATCAGAGGATAGCGTCCAAGACTGAAATACACACATACGCGTGCGACAGTGGAATAGACTAAGCGGGAGAGAAGAGACGGAGCAACTGCGATTCAAACCGGGAGAAGAGAGCGAGACAGAGCAACACCGATGCAAATCGGGGGAGGAGAGGGACTTTGCCGCTCTTCCCCTCTCACCCCTTCTATTCAAACTTGAGTACAGACGTACTCAATTTAGAGATAAAACCATTTCAATTCAAGAATATTTGTTCTCAATTTTGGTGTGAGTAGTTTTGTATTCATTTTTTTTTTTTTGTTCTCTAAGTAAAAAGAAAATACTTAGGTTATTTTTTTTTTAAATCCCTTCTCAAAATGAGAATAGTAAGTATTTGAGAACACGGATTCCCATTTTCCGGATGGCATAATGCTCTCTGTGCAGCTTAATTTGAACTATAATATTGATTTTGTATTAATATAACCATTTTAAATAATAAAAGGGTATTCCGAAATGCATACATTATTTATTTTAACTGTTGCAGTAGAGACTTGCTACTTTCGTAGCACAAACATATCTAAGAGTTGGCCGATAACCGTCACTCCAGGCCAGGGCTGTAAGAACCAGTTGGGAATTGAATGCACACACGCGAGAGTAAAATTTCTAGGCATCCCATTACCTAAAATTTAGGTAGCCCATCGCTTAAAAATGGAATTGTTAGCTATGTTTTATTGCCTAAATTTTAGGCCTACAATTCCTAAGATGTATGACCTAAAAATATGGCATTTTAGGCAACATGACCCATTTTTAGGCAATAATGGCCTAAAATGAAATTTTTAGGCAAAGAATCGCAAATTCCTAAATTTTTAGAATTTTTTACTGGGTGCATAAACATGAAATTTCTCAAGAAATATTTTAAATTAAATTGTATTTAAATCGATATTCGTCTTGAAGAACTAATAAAACAAGAAACTAAACTTACTTCGGCAAGCTGAAGTTTATACCCTTCCAGATAAATAAATTAAATGTTAATCCGATGTCTTAAAAAACAACGAAAACCGACTAATTTGGTCGGATCGTTCCTAAAGCAGCTTTAAGATATAGTAATTTGTTATGGTTCAAATTTAAAATGTAAGGCTATAATTAAAGTAAAGGATTATATTCAAAGTTTTAATCCGATATAGCTAAGAACAACGAAAATTGGCTACTTTGGCATGATCCGATTTTGCACGTTCCGTTCATACATAGGTATGAACATATATACTAACTGCAATATAAATAAGACTATTTTGAAAGCTTAAACACCATAGCTCAAAAACTGAGAGACGGACATAGCTAGATCGACTCGTCTGGTTTTCGATATAAACAATAATACCCTGCAAGAGTATATATGTATGTATATAAAATTGTTATTTTATTTAAAATTATCATGGTCATATTTTCCTGAAAATGAAATTGAAGTGGAGGCACTTAAGACAATGGTGAATGCCCTGAAGGCAAGTCTGGCAACGCAGGAGACCACGAAATTGCCAGCTGATATCAGGCTCCATGGGTTGCCTTTGAATGAACGCGAAAATGTAAAAATTATATTATTATGCGCTCTCTTTTCTCGGCACCACGACTCCCCGATATTTTCCGCTTAAGGCCGTTCAAATGCAAATTATTATTATTGTCAAATTTGAAAAAACTCGTGACAAAATAACCCCATACAGTATACTATAGTAGTATATATTCTTGATCGGCGTCACTAGCAGAGTCGATCCAGCCATCCAGCCAGTCCGTGTGAAACAACAAATCTCAGAGACTACAAGAGCTAGAGAAAATTTGGTCAAGATCAAGTTTGTTTTAAAATTTGGCCACGCCCCCGATAATAATAAAAGACCGTATATAACCTATAATAATTTTCGGCTTAAAGTAAATAGATATAATAAATAAGTAGGCATTTAAGGACGTGTTCTAAAAATTTGAGTAAAATCGGATGATAAACATGGAATTTATTAAACAATAAAGTTTCTGTGTATGCTTCTTCTTTTTCTGTGCCATTGGGTTGACATATTCCTACCGACATATGTCTATTTTGGGTGTTGCTCGACATGTTTCTATCAACATTTGTCTTCATTATTAATTTGATTATTTATTTAATTTCACCCACAAAGCTTTCTGTACCGGGTATCTCACAGTCGGTCACACTCGCCTGTAGCTTTTCCACTTGTTTTCTTTTGCGTTCTTCTCTACTAAATCGATTTAAGCCGATCTTAAATTTACTTGCTATGAGATCTCGTGGCAAAATTTGAATACAAACTTGTTATGCGTGCAGCGGACTAGAATGCAGTCCCCAAATTTGATGGCTCTAGCTCTTGTAGTCCCTGAGATCTGTTGACCAACACGGACAGACAGACAGACGGACATGGCTAATATAACTTGGCTGATGACGCTGATCAAGAATATATATACTTTATGCGGTCGCAGATGTCTCCTTGTGCCTTAGTTAGAATACCCTTGTACCTGGGCTACATTACACATGGAGGGGCCATTTTCATACTGAGTATGCTTTGATAACTGTTGATCTAATTTTGGCACAACTGAAATTAGTTGTATTAACTGAATAAAAAGTTAAAAAGTTTAAATTCTTGGATTTTTGCGGGGCTTGAACTGAGACCCTTCTTGCATAGAAATCGTTAACCCATCGCTGAGACCTTAAGGCTATGCCGTAAATTACGTAATTGACAGCGATTGTCACATCTAATAGCTTCCACATAAAATTTAATCTTTAATTTTGAGGGATTTGAACTCCGACTTTTCTTGCATAAAAACGTTTTCCCAGCGCTGAGACCTCTATGCCATGCCTGGGAGCTAATTTAAGAGGTGATTTATTTTAAGAAGTATCGAAGTAGTATCCGTGCGACATATCTCTACGCAGACGTTGGCGCCATATCTCCTCGCGGAGATATGTCGTTTTTGAAACGACATAGCTTCGCGCGGAGTTTAACGTCATTGATCATACCGTCTTTCGCCTGTTTTGCGATTCTGAAAAATTCTCTGAGGTTGTTCCTTTGGTGCGACTTGGTCCTCTTTATAGTTCTTTTAGTTATAGAGGATAGTAGATCAATTGGTGGGTTTTCTTCTCCAGTTACCAGGTCTTGGATCACATTGGTATCCGAAATCTCCGTGCATCCGTGGAAATGAGATTGCATTAGTGCTGTTAGGGCCTCTTCGCTGCCCCCAGTCCACTGATCGTCGTCGAGTTTGAACTAACTCTTCACGGTGGGTTGCTTTGCTAACAACTTCCGTAGTCTAGCCGTTTCTGGCACCGTCTCGATATTGGAGCAGAAGTTTTTCGACGAGTTTTTTTGTGCCTTGTGTAATTCTTCTTCTTCTTGTATTCCCTGAGTAGGGTTTTGTATACCTCATTGATCATACCGTCTTTCGCCTGTTTTGCGATTCTGAAAAATTCTCTGAGGTTGTTCCTTTGGTGCGACTTGGTCCTCTTTATAGTTCTTATAATTCTTTGGAGAGGGCATCTAGGGACGTTTCAATGTCTTCCGCATATTGCACTACGCCCGGATGAGTCGCGAGTCGTGAAGTGACCCAGTTTGTATTCCGGGGGTTTCTCTTATGGTCTGAGAATGATGGTCTCTCAAGGACTCTCCATCCCGAAACCATCGTACTCAGTCCCGTTACGAGTGTTAAATCTAGTACATTTGACGAGGTGGGGCCTACGTATGTATGCTCTTCCCCCACATTTGCTACAGATAAATTCTAAGAGTGACTAAGAGCTGCACCCACGTGCAGTTGCTGGTCTTTCGGGCCGGATTCTATTAGGCTCCTGAGTTCCTCCGGTGGAGCTGGCCTGTCGTGTGCCATGTAGCAGGAAGCTACCAGAAGGCGCTTCTCCTCACTCTCTAGCATCACTAGTCAGGTCGTCAGAGCTGTAATGAGGCATAAGGTTAGCGTGGATAACCTTCCGCACGAGTACGGCGGTTCCATTCCTGCTTACCGGTGGTGTGTAGAGTACGTTGTAGTTTGAGGACTTTAGTCCGGCCACAGAATTGCCCGAGGCAATCCATGGCTCCTGGACCAAGGCTGTATCGACGGACCATTGCTCCATGGCAATCAGGACTTCCGTCGATGCGAGTTTGCTCTTATGGAGGTTGAGCTGCAGTACCCTCAATGGCATGGGCCATCTGCTCACCTCCCGACGGGTTGACTATAATTGTCAGGTCACCGTCCTCCTCTTCATCAGAGCCTTCGAGTGTTAAATCCTGGGCGGCGTCTACAATGGTATCAAGACCTAAGTCCTTCGCCACCTCGCCTGCCTGCAGGGTGTGTGCGTCCTTATCTGCGGGGAGGCACTTTTTGAGGCGCAGGTCAACACTACCCATGCCCCATGCCCGTATCATGGGTACAGCACATCCTCGGCCTCCTTGCTGATCTAAAGGATCACGCATTGGCGCCCCTCATTAGGTAATGGGCTCCCAATGTGGAGGATCCTCCAGTCTGCCGTCGGGATGTCCAGGTTCTGTCGCTGTAGCAGCTTTAGCGCACGGTCCTCCTGGATTGCGATGGGGAAAAGTACCTTCGCCTTTGGAATGGATTGGATTAACTCCCTGTCCACCACCTCCAGCTTTGCCCCCTCCCATAAAGCTTCCAACTGGCCAACCGTTTGCGTCCATGCACTTCAGGATTTTGACCACATTCAGCCACCCGGCACCACCAAATGTGGGCATGGGAGCCTTGGGGTCTTCCACGATCAAATGTCGTTTGGTCACCTCACTGATCTTCGTCTTCTTCTTCGTCGGTTTTGTGCTGGGTAGGCCTCCTTGGGCCCGCGTTTCCGCTTGCTCGCCGGAGCGTCTTTAGCGGCGCTCTGGGCGGTGCATTGCCTTTTGTTGGCAAGCGTCTCATCCACCTTATTGGCGAAACCTTTCGAGGCCATTTTGCCGGCTTTCCTCAATCATTTGCCTTGCCTTCGCCTTCCTCCCCTTGCTTGAGCGCTTCGGCTTTGGCGAGCGGAGAAGTCTCTCCTCGTCTTCGGGCGTAAGCTGCACGCTCTCCAGGTCCATGTCTGACTCGACGACGGCACCTGTGCGGCTTAGCTTCCCCACCGCTGTTTTTGTAGTACGGGCAATAGCGTTGCAACTGGTATGACCTGCTCCCGCCATAGCAGAGGTGTGACCGCTGGCGACACGCAGAGAGGATTGCTCCTCGCCGTGTCCGTCGGTTGTAGCAGTCACGCTTCCCACCGACATTTGGGCAGACATCCCCGCCCCGGTTTCGTTTCATTTGCCGTTCATACTGGATTATTTTACGGGGCACCACCCACTTGCGATTTAAGCCTACCGCCAGGCCCCTCCAACCATGGCTACTGATTCACTTCCTCCTCAGGCTTTGGAGGAGCCTTAGCTAGACACTGCATTACCCAATGCCCAGTCGGCACCCTCGTGGAGGTTTCAGGTGGAGGATTTATGCCAGCCACTATTATAAATTCTAATAAAATACTATTAAAATAGTTGTTAATTTTGTTTATTATAATAAATAATTTAGCCATTCTTGTCAATGTTTCTTTTGTAAAATAGCAAAAAAAAATATATATATACAATAAGAGAAAAAAAATAAATAAATAACTAACTTATGGTTTCTTAAGCTTATGCTCTATGATCTGAGCAAACCTCGATCTGTACAACAGGATGGGTAAATCTGGAGTTGGAGTAAGCTTGGACAAACTTCCCAATTATGTATTTAAGTACATACTAGACTCTCGTGTTTGGTTTACCTCCGTGGTCCAGTTGGTTGGGCGGCTGGTGTAGAGGTTCTAAGACCCCGGTTCGATTCTAGGTCGTGGAGTTGGTTCTTAAATGTAAGTATCCAATTAATATGATTTCTAAATTGCTTATATGATTTAATAACAAATTGTAACCCTATAAATACAGAATTGTTTAGCTAAAACAAAAACTTAATAAAATAATGATAAGAATTAAAAAATTTAACCTTAATAGGGGAATGTTGAATCTATACATGATAAACTAATATTCCTCTAGTAAAAGCAACATGTTTTATAGTCAACATATTATTATTTTGGAATTCTACTATTAATTAGTAAAACAACTATTTTTCCTGTGTAACCTACTAGTTTATGGTAACCGTACTATTTGGGGTAAGTTAACTATTTTTCTTAGGTTGTCGCGGTTTTAACAATAAAATTGTTGATTCTACATATTTTTTCTTCAGCTTGCATTTGGAGTCATTTTGAAAAGGTTTTAAGATCTGTTTGTAAATCCGACTGCCTAGCCCCCTCCTTGTATTACAGAGTTTAAAGTCGTCAGCGTACATGAGTACTCTTGAGTTAGTCAAAACTTTAAGCAAGTCGTTAATAAATAATGTAAAAGTAAGGGACCCAGGTGGCTCCCTTGCGGGACACCAGAGGTCACCCGGAGAACATTCGACAAGTTGTTATTAAAGAAGACCTGATGCGTCCTGCCATTAAGATAACTTGAGATCCACCTAAGATAATCGACAGGAAAACCCATTAGGTCGAGTTTTCTGACAAGAAGATAATGATAAACGGAATCAAATGCTTTACTGAAATCAGTATAGATCACATCTGTCTCCAAATGTTGTGGAAAGCCCCTTGTAATAAAAGAAGTGAGCTTCAGAAGGTTAGTTGTCGTTGATGGAGAAATTACTGATCTACACAGGTGCTGCAAATGGGGAGTTATTACGTTTTCGAAAAGTTTTGGGATGGCTGAACACAGAGATTCCTCTATAGTTGTTAGCATCCACTTTGCTACCTGTTTTGTGGGAAGGAATGAAGAATGATTCCTTCCAAATAAGGGGAAATTGGGATGGTTCTATGGATAAGGTAAAGCACAATCGATTAGGTACCGGGTATCTCAAAGTCGAGCACACTCGACTGTAGCTTTCTTACTGGTTTACTTATAAATTATAATAAGAATAAAAATATTCGAATTTTTATAATCTTAAGCGATTGTTGATTATAATGTAGAGCGATCGGGCCGCGTTGTTCTGTGTACTTTGATCAACGGAAAGCGTTTCCAAGCAGAGAGTCAAAACGAGAAGTCAATACTCTCGCTCTCTAGCACTGCTTAGAAACAGTTTTCGTCGTACTTGACTTAACTTTTAATGTTGTTTTCAGTAACTCAATTCTCAGTAGAATAGAACAAGATTGAACATATTGATGCTAACAGTTATTTCATGAAATAACTCTATCAGGTGTGCTCCGGATTTACTTTCACAAGATTTTCTCGTTTTTGATTTCGAAAAATAGGTGCTTTCACTTTTCACTTCCACAAGATTTTCCTATTGATGTATATTTCACATCTTCAACAGCTCATTGAAGTTCGTATTTACTTTTGAAATAAATAATAATGCGGTGGGCAAATACAACTTTTGTTTTGGTTGCCAGGGCTGCCGTACTGTTGGTAGAACGAAACAATCAATCGAAAACGAGAAAATCTTATGAAAGTGAAAACCGGAGCTTGCCTGAATAAATTAAAAACAGAATTTACCCGTTTCCTTTCCCGGCATTTTGACTTTGTTTGAACGAATATCGTATACTGGCTGGTGAAACAGCCTGAGATAGGAAGATCAAATTGGACAAATTGGTGGTGGAATATTTTGAGAAAATTTTGCACAGCAAACTTATATATACCATCATGGACGGTCGACGGTAGATGGTCTGTAGTGTGAATTGACTATAAAGCCTAGTACACAGCAGCGCTAAACTCTCCGCTCCGAAGTATCATCTTTTTAATGGGCTCACTCTCATCGCACTCATTTGGTAGCTAAATTTTAGCTCTGCTGAGTAACGTAAAGGTAAGTTTCTGGTAAAAACAATAATGAAAACCTGACGCCGCTTGTATAATGTTGAAAAACTGAAAAGAGAACGCGAGAAGTGCGATTAACGGAACATTTTTGCCATCCTCTATGGCCTTTTGAAAAACTCTATTTATGTGTCTACAAGACGAAAGAATGGGTTCTCCCTAGCGAAATTTTAATTACTTTAATTTTAGTTTCAACAAGATTTGTTGGCTACAATTTATTGATTTTTATATGGATTAAAGTCTGTGTGTTCGCTATTCAATTAAGACATTTCCCACTGTTTGGTCTAAGATTTGAAAAAAAAAAATTGTTTTAAATTTTTTTTTTTAATTATTAACTAAAAAAAACTTTATTTAATCATAAAAAATTAAAAAAAAAAAAATGTCAATTCTTTATTCTGATTTTTCGTGTTTTGTTTTTTTATTTTTAGTAATTTGCGCCAACTCTTTTACCAAGGAGATCATCAGTGAACTTTGATGCCGATCGAGCTTCAACATTAAATTCCTCATTTTATACTAGTGCCTTGCTTAATCTGTAAGGCCCTATGCATTAACATCGGCCGCGGGGGGAGTTTTATTTCCCCTTCCTCTGTGTGCTTTTTCTGGACTTGTTCCGTTAGACCTCCCATCGGATATTACTCAGGAACGGTTTGTTGGTTTTTACCATATATCTTATTCATTGCATACACTTGGAATGGGCTGATTTTCCATTATTCTAATTTTGTATTCTGGTTTTCAAGACAAAATTATGTTTAACAAAGAAAATGTTGGGCTTATCATTAGAGTGTTCGCAAGATTGATTTGGAAGTGAGGTCCTAAATTAAAGGTACATTATTCCTTTTTAAAACAGATTTTTTTTATCTGACTTTTCCTTTCAAATTCTATGTGTCTTGCATTTCTTTACATGCAGCCGAGGACCACTACCGTATTTTATTTGTCCGCAAAGCATGTTTTTTGCCAATTAAAAAAAAATTCTGATGACCAGCGAGGCTAGATCAATTATATGTTTACGTAAACTTTTGGGTTCTTTTAACCGGCTCGAGGTTCGAGAAAGGGGAAATTACAAAAATACAAAGAAAAACAAGTAAGAAAGCTACAGTCGACTGTGGTCGACTGCGAGATACGCGGTACCTAAACGTTTGCGCTTCACACTAAAAGGCAAATTAAAATTGTACATACATACATTGTACATACATACATTGGCACCATTATATCGCACGGCCAAGGCTCGAATGCGCCACCTGTCGGCTACAGCTTGCAACAGCAGTCCCTTAGGGCGGTGTGTTAAAATTCAAACCTTATTGCTAATATCTCCCATGTTTATCATCCGATTTTACTAAAATTTTTAGGAAACGTCAGCTCTATTTTATTCATTTTTTGTATTTATTAGCTTTTACCCGAAAAAAACAAGTACAGCTTATTTATTGTTTTTTATGATTTTTGAGGGCGGAAGTGGGCGTTGCCAAATTTTAAAACAAACTTGATCTGCGTGCAACAGATTCCAATGTTGTCACCAAATTTGGTAACTCTAGCTCTTATAGTCTCTGAGATCTGTTGTATCACACGGACGGACAGACGGACAGACGGACAGACGGACAGACGGACATGGCTAAATCGACTCGGCTGGTGATACTGATCAAGAATATATATACTTTATGGGTTCGGAGATGCCTCCTTCTGCCTGTTACATACATTCTTGGTTGGCACAAACTTATAATACCCTTGTACCCTATGGGTACCCGGTATAATTAATGTTTTTGGGAAATGCCAGTTTCAGTAAATACTCAATGCTAAGGCAATTGTAGAAGCAATCACCAAATAAACAAGTAGGAAAGCTACAGTCGAGTGTGAACAAATGTGAGATATCCGGAACCCAAAAAAATTTGGGAAATTAAAACACACACAAACATGGAAAATACAAAATATTTGCAAATTGACCCATTGGAAAAGCCACCACAGAAGAAGATGCTTAAAAAGAAAGTTTATTGCCTAATAACTTCAAAGTTTATTATCCGATTTAACTTAAATTTATACTTTTGAAATTATCAATTTGATACTACACAATATCAATATGATACTACCTGTCATCAAATTTATAGTTTCTATTCGATACTAAGGTGCGTTTCAGAATGATAAAACACTCATAAAATTAGACTTTCAGTTTCTTTTAAGACAAGCTTAATTTTTTTTTAATATGATAAACTTAAAATAACGGTACATAACCTCAAAAATATACCAATTTTGTTGAGCCTTTCAGCTTTTTTGCACATGAAATCATAATTTGAGGAACTCTTTGTAAAAAGAAGTGTTCTCTACCAGTAATCCGACCAATTTCCCGAAGTGTTTTGCCCTCATTACGAAGTTTCCTCAGATCAAGATCAATACTTTTGTGATTTGTCTTCATCCTAAAATTTCACGTGTTGTCACAAGATAACTGTACAAAAATGATAAGCAAACAAGGGTAATAAATGTAAATATTAATCGAAGTTAAAAAATACACCAAAATTCATTTTTCCCATTTTATTTGAATTTTTAATGAAATGTGTCTTATGATTGACAATGGCCGCAATGTGGCTCGTTTTCTCAAAACGCGTTGCAATATTAATAACTTTTGATCTATTGAAGGTATCTACTTAATTTTTTTATATAATAATTTACAAATCTCCACAATTTTTTAGGTAGTACGTTTTATAGGTTACGCCCACCAAAAGAGGTGTAATTTATTCGGTAAACTGAAACTTTTGATTTTTTACTAAAAAAAATACATTTTTCATAGGAATCAATGAAGTTAAAAATTGAAAATGATTAAACATATTTTTTTAATACTCATTCTATAAGTTTGCAAAACAAAAAATTGACAAAAAAATTGTATGCAACTCAGGTACTTGAAACTATACTTTTTGCTGCCTTGCCGTTTTCCATACTGCCCGACTACAAAGTGGCAGTTCTCGAAATGCGCACAATTGTAGCAATAGTTTTTTTTTTGGTTTGTTAGTTGAATATCTCCACTAATTTTTAGTATTATCTAGAGCTCGGCGAATATGGATTTTTTTTTTATTTTCCACTAAAAATTATAAATAGGAAAAAAAAGACTTTATTTTAAAAAATCTAAATAAAATAGAAGTACGAAAAAAAATCAATTTTCTTTTTAATTCAGGGTTAAAATTGGTTCCTTAAAGCAGAAAAATATTTCTTTGAGCTTAACTACTTTTTTAGAAAAATTAATTCAAATCTGTCAAATTAGCGAGTTTTTTACCTTTTTGCAACTACAGAAAAATTTTCAAACGATTATAAATATTAAACAAGTTTAGTAAATTATAAAATTATGGTTTTGAATAGCTTGATCAATTCCTAATTGAATAGTATCAAAATATTTGCTAAATTCAACAACGCGAAATCCGACTTTTGCAACGGGTTTTCGTGAAATGAGCGACAGTGCGCCAAAAGAAAGATATGCTTACATTTGTATATTTTGCAATGTTATGCGATTCTTCACTACCTGTAATATCTACAGTTGGCTAAAACAGGATGTAATATTGTTAACAACCTATCTGAAAGACAAATAAACATAAGGGAACATAAACTTAAGCATTATGCCTGACATTATCCATATGCGAAAGAGTTTAAAATCTGACTAAATTTATTTTGTGTAACAAATTCAAAAAATAGTAATATGAGAACACACATAAATAAAAGTTCTCGATAAAAAGCAGGATGTGAACCCGCTGTTCTTGTAAATACATGACTTGACGACTAATTAACGCCGTAAGCTACGGAGCAGTTGGGAGAAACGAGAAAAATTAAGCATACGAGTATAAAACGATTTGCATACAAAATCAGATTTATTCAGGCATCAATTAAAATCTCTAACGCGATCCCACCAAACGCGTTTCGGTTTCAAATATTCGAAAAACACTTAAACAGCGTTTTTAAAGATTTTTTGTTGCTCATGTTAAAGTTCGTTAATTTTTTTTGTAACTCAAAGAGGTTAACAATACCTTTCGATTAAGATATAAATGGTTTTGATCGGACTATCGTAGCAGATTTTCAGTTCTACTGCTGTATATAGTAGTCTCCTTGCGCACCACAGTCTCGGTGCTCATCGTCACTACGTGGACTGCCGTCCACAGTGATATATTTAAGAAAACTGCTTGGGTATTTTATGATTATTTTTTCGTATTTCATATTATGCAAAATCGTATTAATAGCAAATTATGATTTCCGTCTAGCTTTTCCAGAAATAATCTGTCATAATGATATAGCGCTGGCTGGGCCTTTACCTTTAGTGTATTATAAAAGAAGTCAACAACAAATGACTTCATCTATTTCACTAAAGAAAATCTAACAAATATAAAACAGAAAGTATGTTTTCTTTACATTTTGCGTTGAACATCATCTATAACTGTACTTCACAACCGGACAAGACACTAGGCAAATCATTAACATATATAGAAAAATGTAATGGTCCTAGTACAGATCCCTGAGGAACTCCCCTACTTAATTCGCTGAAACTTGACATAGAATTTCCAGAAACCACTGGCTGCTGCCTGTCGGAAAGATACGACGAGATGAATCCAACAGCACTATTTATAAAATTGTAGACATTTTTTAGTTAAGTACTAAGTATGTTGTGGTTCACTGAGTCAAATGCTTTGCTGTGGTCAAGAAGAGTTAGAAATGTTGCACAATTATTGTCTAGTTTGCTACGAATGTCCTCAACAATGTCTGTTATAGCACTTATGCAGGTCCTTTTCTTCCTAAAGCCTGACTGTTTCTACGAAAGTAACGAATTACGCGAGGAAAGTCTGTATTTGGACAGATATTAAATTTTCAAGGAAGGGTAAGATCAAAGAAGCCTGAAATCCTTATTCGACCAGGTAACCAGTTACAAGCATTATATTTCTCCTGTAGGTCATTGTAATTATTACTATTCTAATCTCTATTGTTTAAAGCATACCGCCAGCGCCTAGTGAGGTGCGCATAGGTGTACCAATGCACCTGCGGCGCTCTTACACGCTCTCTTTTTCGGCTATTCTTTGCCTTCCTCATCTCGCTACATCTGTCGCGTTATTTATTCAGCGAAACTACATTTGTAAACACATGAACATGAAAACATATATATATTAAAGCTTAGCTTGCCGGGCGGTCAGTCAGCTCCGAGCTTAGCTAATAAATCACGTAATAATATTGGAAAAATCGTGCGTTTTAATTTAGTGTACAATTAAAGGGTGACATTTTAGTTGTCTTCCCCATAAACATTTTGGTGACCCCGACGTGATTTCGTAAAGTTCGGAGTCTGCAACTCGTTTGTCGTTTGCTGGCATTCGGTCACAAACACACGTAAATACATACACAAAGTGCACACATTTCGCGCTGTGAAAAACAAAGCTGTGCTGTGCTACAAAACATTAACAAAAAGTGGATCGCAATTAATTATCATTAAAGGCGCATATTACATACATCTATGTACTTATAGCCGTCCAAGCACATACATCAACGCATTCGTCAAGTGCCAATTGAATCCGCTGTTGCTAGGCAGACAAAATCGGTATCAACGACAACAACAAAACCAAAGTTCCGTTACATTGTCGGATACGCTTGTTACATCGCACTTTCGCGGCAAAACCCAGCAGTGTCTCGTGTCCGTTGAACTTTCTCCAACATTTTCTTTTTATTTCTTTTGTGATTTAAAATGGTTGACACAGAAAACGCGGTTCAACCTCAAAATGATGCTCCAAGTGACATCGAATTTTTCCGAGCCAAGGTGCAATAAAAAAAAACTATTTAACCGCGGAATCTTTTAATCAATTCGATGAAGCTGACATTCTCGCGCGATTGGAATGGATAAATTCTGTGAACTTGGCTTTTGATTCCGCGCAAACATCGCTGGAAAAACTGGATTTAACGGAGATTACGAGTGATACGCGATTGGAGTTTTCCGGAGTTTTCATGGATGTTAAGGCAAAACTCAATCGTGGCTTAGCAGCACAACGCAAGCTGCAATTGCCAGCTTCCACTGCTGCAAATTCTACATCCTTCGACATAATTAACAATACGGATCTTTCTTTCCGGTCTAGAAAACCACGATTGCCCAATCTAGAAATGGCTCGGTTTCATGGATCATATTCTGAGTGGCCGGATTTTCTCGCAACATTCACTACGGTCATTGGCAGTGACGACGATCTAAGTGATATTGAAAAACTACAATATTTACGGTCCAGTTTAGGCGGCGTGGCTTTGGAAACCATAAACTCGCTTGAACCCGCGAATGCCAATTATAAAAAGGCTTTGGATTTGCTCATAAATCGATTTGATAATAAAGTTTTACATTTCCATGCACACGTTCAGGCAATATTTGGTTTAAAGGGTGTCGAGAAGGGATCGGCCAAGGGTCTTCGGGAGCTCAGCGATTGGATGAATTCACATCTTCGGCCCATCCGTACCCTTGGCACTACGCAGCAAATTTTGAATGGATTTCTGATACATATCGTCGCTCACAGGCTGGATCAGAGGACGCGGGAAAAATGGGAAGAAGAGTTGTCTACCTCTGAGCTTTCTACCTGGACTACTATGGAGTCTTTCTTGGAGAAGAGGTGCAGGATGATGGAGACTTTGGATCAAGCCTTGGTAATGCAAACGCCAGGCCAGCAGGTGGGAAGAAACGTGCATAGATCTAACCCAAGTGCACTTATTGCGTATGCTACTAACTCGAATCATCCAGTATGCCTATTTTGCGCTCAATGCTTCCGTTTTCTAAACTTGAGTCCGAACCTTCGAAACACAGAAGCAAAGAAAATGCACATCTGCCTCAACTGTTTGCGCAAAGGGCATAGTTTGCAGCAATGTAAGTCAACTCATGGCAGATATTGTCGCATGAAGCACCACTCATTATTGCACATGTCCCCAGACCCATCCGTACCATCTACCTCATTTTCACCTCCATCATCCGACCAGCTCATTACCATCGACTTCATCAACACTAGTAACATGCTCATCTTCATCATCGCATCCTAGTCACCATTTAGCACACCCTCCACCTAAAACCTCAAATATCATGCCGACAGACTACGTGTTGCTTCCAACTGCTATTATCTACGTAAAGAATAGAGTTGGTTCATTTATTCCTTGCCGAGCAATTCTAGATTCAGCCTCGCAGTTAAATTTCGTCACCTCGCGCCTAGCTAGCCAACTAAATTTGAAACTTAAACAATCGCATACAATCATTTCTGGGATTGGGAAGTCGTCTATGAATTCGAATAAGGAAGTCGATATTCTTGCGCAATCACGGGATGCAAGTTATCGTGCGTCATTCGCTGCTGTTGTGACTCAAAGTATCACTGATTATCAACCGCAGTTCAATATAAATGCAACAGGATGGAGGATGCCACAAAACATTCCGCTCGCTGATCCTTATTTCAACCAATCACAACGAATCGACCTTTTAATTGGCGCTAGTCTGTTTTTCGACATCATTGCTTCGGGACAAATTCATTTGGATAGGACTTTGCCAACACTTCAGAACACCAAACTTGGTTGGATCGTTTCTGGGGGGATATCGAAAATGCCAAATCATAGATCTGTCCTAGCCGCCATTGTTAAGGATCCTGTTGATCATTCTAATGATGACGCACTCGCTGCCGTAGTAAAACGATTTTGGGAAATTGAGGACTTCAGTTCGGTGGAGCCAACGACGGCGCCTGAAGACTTGCGATGCGAACAAATCTTTAAGGAAAATTGCACGAGACTTGAGAATGGCCAGTACTCTGTTCGTCTTTTGTCCGCTTCAAGCTTCGAATCGCTGGGTGATTCTTTTTGTCTAGCTCGTCGTCGTTTCAAGAGTTTGGAATTAAACTAGACAGAAACACCGCTCTGAATGCTCAGTATTCGGCATTCCTACAAAAGTACATCGACTTAGGGCACATGTCCCTTTCATCAAAGGATCCAACTGTACCACAATTTTTCTTGCCTCACCATTGCGTACATAAACTTGAAAGTACAAGCACAAAACCTCGTGTCGTATTTGATGCGTCTCCTCAATCGACCTCTGGTAGCTCGCTTAACGACTTACTCCTAGCAGGGCACACCATTCAGCAGAAAATCTTTAATATACTGCTTCGTTTTAGATTTTTATACCCGGTACCGGTTTGTGCCAACTGAGAATGTATGGAACAGGCAGAAGGAGGCATCTCCGACCCCATAAAGTATATATATTCTTGATCAGTATCACCAGCCGAGTCGATTTAGCCATGTTCGTCTGTCCGTCTGTCCGTCCGTGTGAAACAACAGATCTCAGAGACTATAAGAGCTAGAGTTACCAAATTTGGTGACAACATTGCAATCTGTTGCACGCAGATCAAGTTTGTTTTAAAATTTGGCCACGCCCACTTCCGCCCTCAAAAATCATAAAAAACGTTAAATAAGCTATACTCGTTTTTTTTCGGGTAAAAGTTAATAAATACAAAAAATGAATAAAATAGAGCGGACGTTTCCTGGAAATTTTAGTAAAATCGGATGATAAACATGGGAGATATTAGCAATAAGGTTCGAATTTTAAAACCCCCCTAAGGCGTTTTAAAATTTGTCCCCGCCCACTTCCGCCCCTGAAAATCATAAAAACGTTATATTAGCTATATGCGTGATTTTCGGCTTAAAATTAATAGATACAATAAATTAATAAAATAGAGACGGACGTTTCCTGAAAACTTCAATAAAATCGGATGGTAAACATGGGAGATATTCGCAATAAGGTTTGAATTTTAACACACCGCCCTAAGGCATTGCTGTTGCAAGCTGTAGCCGACAGGTGGCGCATTCGAGCCTTGGCCGTGCGATATAATGGCGTCAATGTATGTATGTACAATTTTAATTTGCCTTTTAGTGTGAAGCGCAAACGTTTAGCTTAGCTTAGCTTAGCTTTCTTTCTTGTTTAAAGTAGCTCTGTGTGGAGACATCTGCAAGATGTACCGCTGCGTACGCGTTTCGTATCCAGATGACTCCACGGATGAGCTGAGTGTTTATAAACTGAACACGGTGACTTATGGAACCAAGCCAGCTGCATTCTGGGCTATAAGAGCCATGCATCAACTATCTTTTAATGAAGAGGAATCACTTTCAATTGGCGCAAAAATTGTTCGTAGGGATTTCTATGTGGATGATTTAATCTGATTGCGATAAAGAGCAGTTTATTAAATTTCACGATGGGTCAGCTATCGCCAAGGCACTGGGACTAGTATGGGACGCAATTTCTGATCATCTTCTATTTAACTTTTCCCAAATTTCGTCAAGTCGTCAAGTCACAAAACGGACTGTATTGTCAACAATAGCCAAGTTCTATGATCCACTCGGTTCAATTGCACCGATTGTCACGAAGTCTAAAATCTTTTTGCAATCGGAGGCAAATGGAGACGCAAAAACCCATCTACTCTGCGCCAAGTCGAGGGTAGCCCCCTTAAAGGCCCTAACAATTCCAAGACTGGAACTTTCAGCAGCGCTTTTATTGGCTGAGCTTATCGTAGGCGTCAAGGAGACCATTGATTTCGATTGCGCCTTTCATTGCTGGTCGGACTCGTCTATTGTGTTGTCTTGGATTCGGCAACCTCCGAGGGAGTTTAACGTATTTGTATCCAACAGAATCGCGAAAATTCAGGAGATGACGAAAGACATGACTTGGCATCATGTTCCAACAAACTTAAATCCTGCGGATGTCGTGTCGCGAGGCTGTACCCCGAGAGAATTGCTGGAGCATTCCCTTTGGGCTAATGGACCTCCATTCCTGGTGCAAAGTCCTTCGAATTGGCCCTCTATGCTGAACACAGTAAAGGACCTCCCAGAGCGTCGCGCTGTGGCACTCATTGGAACAGTTTGCACTGACATTTCTATCAACTGCAAATATCTCAATTCATTTCATAAGCTGCAGCGCGTATTTGCATACATTTATCGCTTCATTTCGAATTGCAGAACCAAATCAGCGTTAAAATGCCATGTTACTGTGAACGAGATCAACTTGGGAACCGTACTTCTTCTGAGGAGCATCCAGCAGGTTCACTTGGCCGAGGAGTATAGAATTCTTAGCCAGGGCAAGCCGTTTCCGCAGAAAAGCAAGCTGATTTCTCTGAGGCCAATGCTCGGCTCCGATGGATTACTTCGCGTTGGTGGAAGGCTTCAGAACGCAAGCTTGAACTACGACGCTAAGCATCCGATATTGTTACCCAAAGACCATCCAGTCAGAAGGCGATTATATTCTATTTTCATTGGTATTGGTATTGGCCAATTGGAGGCCGAAAGTTCTTGGCAAGCGTTATCAACAAATGCGTCAGATGTTTTCGGATGAAGCCTGTTGCTTGGGAGCACGTCATGGGTAACTTGCCAGCAGATCGAGTTCAGCCTAAGCCAGCATTTCATACCACAGAAGTGGACTATTGTGGGTCATTCTATCACAAGGCAGAGACCCGGAACAAGGCACCCCACAAGTGATACATCGCCGTCTTTGTCTGCTTTTTAACGAAGGCTGCTCATTTGGAAGTCGTTCAGGACCTCACAACGGATTCTTTCATCGCAGCTCTGAGAAGTTTCATCAGCCTAAGGGGCAATCCGCCTACTATTTGGAGTGACAATTCGACGAACTTTGTCGGCGCTAAGAGCGAGTTAGCCGAACTGAAGGACACGGCGTTGATAGTCTCTTCCTTTTTGGCTGATGGGATTGATTGGAAGTTCATACCTCCGCGGGCCCCTCACTTAGGTGGTCTGTGGGAGGCGGCTGTTAAGTCGGCCAAATATCACTTTTACAGAGTCGTCGGTGCATCCATTTTAGCCTTTGATGAATTGAAAACTCTTGCATATGAGATTTCTGCCATCCTTAACTCACGTCCGCTCTGTCCAATTTCAGAATCTGCTGAAAATCTGGAGGTGCTAACGCAGGCGCATTTCTTAAATGGTTCCAGCAACGTAAGGTTTCCTGAGCCTGACGTTACACATCTCCGCCTCAGCAAATGGCAAAGAGTGACCCAGATGCAGCGGTACTTCTGGAAAAGGTGGAGCAGAAGAAAGGAGCAAGTGGCGCTCCGAAACACCCAACATAGAGTCATACCCGGCGAGGACGACACCATCAGAATAGCTATGGTCAGGACTGCTACGGGTCTAAGCAAGAGAGCCGTTGCCAAATTAGCCGTTCTGCCCATCGACTCCCATTTGGGAGTAACCGTAACACTTCTAACGGGGGGAGTATGTTTAGAGCATACCGCCAGCGCCTAGTTAGGTGCGCATAGGTGTACCATTGCACCTGCACATTTTCGGCTATTGTTTGCCTTCCTCATCTCTCTACATCTGTCGCGTTATCTATTCAGCGAAACTACATTAGTAAACACATGAACATGAAAACATATATATATATATTAAAGCTTAGCTTGCCGGGCGGTCAGTCAGCTCCGAGCTTAGCTAATAAATCACGTAATAATATTGGAAAAATCGTGCGTTTTAATTTAATGTACAATTAAAGGGTGGCATTTTAGTTGCCTTCCCCATAAACATCTATAATTAAACGATTCTTCAGTATAGTCAAGTTGTATGATATATGTTAAAAAAAATTAGGTCATGTTTTGAAAATACTGGAACTGTAACCTGGTCATATAATAAAAAAAAATTTAGGTTAGTGCGGTAAATGCATCCATTAAGAGCTTTGTTATTTTGAAATTTGTTGTCCACTTCTAGGAATATATATTCAATTGAACTGTCTTCCGGATGTTTACATTTAATTTTACATTTATGCTTACTGCTCACATAAAGGACTACACGACAAGCATGACTAACACGGTCCGAGCGATACAAGACATAACCATCACGAGCTACTAGCAAATCAGACATATCGGATATTAACCAGGTCTCTAAAACACATAAATCGCAACCGCCATCAAGTATTGCGAAATATTGTGAAATTCTGCAGCTACGTATGACTGTTACGTAAAAGAAGTTTGAACGGAGGTGAGGTAGGTCGCTGAGGCCGACAAAAAATTGGCTACAGCGACAGCTTGAGGAGGTGAAGCAGAGGAGCAGAAGAAGATCAGAAGAGGAACTCAACCAGAGAGACTAAGCAACGAAGAAGAGAAGGTGTCCTACGAGAGCAGTGACGGCATCCAGAGGTGGCAAGCAGTTCAACAAGAGGCGCGCAACGGCTACGATTCAAATCGCAACGACAACCCAAGCAGTCAAGGCATCCAGGGGTGCATCAACAAAGACGACCGAAAAGAAGCAGTGCGCAAGTACAAACTCTTTGACGACTTGTGGCATTTTTTTAAACTTCTATATAATTTATTTTTATGCAACGTAAACTATATGTTATTCCCATTTAAATTGTTCTTTAATATTTTTAATTTTAAGAGAAAAGTATAGTCGAAATAGCGTTTTAAGAGATAGATTTCAGTAAGTTGAATATGAATGTTGAAGAGATCACACGATTTTCTGTTGCAGAGCTTAAAGATAAACTAAAAGAATTGAAACTGAAAAGTTCGGGGAACAAACCAGAGTTACAGCAGAGACTAGTAACCTATTTTGAGGGAAATAATATAGACACAGAGAAAACTTCAGAGCATTCAGAGGACTCATCAGTGTATGAAGAATCACACACTTAATACTCTTTCAACCATGGCCTATACACAAGGAGACATTGAAGATTTCCTTTCTGCATTTACTGGAAGTGGTTCTCCCGATATCGATGAATGGCTGACAGATTTTGAACTAAATTCCATTACAGACTGATCTTCAAAAATTTGTTTAAGGCAGGCAGTTAGTGAAGGGAGCTGCGAAGTTATTCTTGGGCAGCCAAGCAGGAATAAACGATTGGAAGTCATTGAAAGAAGCCCTTAGAACTGAGTTTGGAGAAAAGCTCACAGCAAAACAGGTTCACAAGTTGCTGGAAAACAGGAAGAAGACTCAGAAAGAGAGTCTGATTGAATATTTTTACAGCATGACTGCTTTGGCTAATCAGTCCAAGTTGGATGAGGAAAGCATCATCATCATCATAGAGGGTATATAAGACTCAAAGCAAAATAAGAGCTGTTTACATCAAGCTTCTAGTCCTAAGGAGTTCCGTGAGAAACTTAAAATCTATGAGAAGATAAGTGCGGGTCAGAGTATTGAGACGAAGATTGATAATTGCTTTCGATCAATACCTTTCGTATTGAGACGAAGATAGTTATAGCAATTCAATTTTTAAAATAAAAATTGATAAATAACTGTTATCTCTAATTATTAAAATAAAAATTGAAAATAATTGTTATTTGTAATTTTTATTTTGAAAATTACCAATAACAGTTACGATTCAACTTGTATATAAAAATCGAAAAATAATAATTATTTTCAACTTTTATAATAAAAATCAAAAATAACTGTTAAAAAAGATTAATAAAATAAAAATTGCATATACAAATTTATCCTGTTTCTGCAAAGTCCTTCAAAAAATAAGGTATGCATAATTATACCCGGTACCCATAGGGTACAAGGGTATTATAAGTTTGTGCCAACCGAGAATGTATGTAATAGGCAGAAGGAGGCATCTCCGACCCCATAAAGTATATATATTCTTGATCAGTATCACCAGCCGAGTTGATTTAGCCATGTCCGTCTGTCCGTCTGTCCGTCCGTGTGAAACAACAGATCTCAGAGACTATAAGAGCTAGAGTTACCAAATTTAGTGAGAGCATTGGAATTTGTTGCACGCAGATTTTAAAATTTGGACACGCCCACTTGCGCCCTCAAAAATCATAAAAAACGTTAAATAAGCTATACTCGTTTTTTTCGGGTAAAAGTTAATAAATACAAAAAATGAATAAAATAGAGCGGACGTTTCCTGAAAATTTCAGTAAAATCGGA
>VNKF01005908.1:0-15875 GCA_008044355.1 Drosophila lacteicornis
AGAAGATTCAATAAATAACAGCAAAGTATAAAAAAAAAATAAAAAAAAGGCTTGGAATTCAATTATTAACCAATATCTACTAACTGGGTTTTGACTTTTCTTTCGCGCCTATTAACACCTAAATCTAACAAGCAGTTGCTTGGTTTCGAAGGGCCACTTGAGTGTAATGACCGTAGTGCATCAACGTCCAACAGAAAAAAAAAAATATCTGCCCTGTTTTTCCTTTTCACCTAACAGAATTTAGCTGATTTTCTTCTTAGCTTTCAGGTCGAGTTTATATTAATATTTTATAATACGGGTTGCCAAAACGACGAAATTTTGTATTTCGATCTCAAATCGACAATTATTTTTTACGTTTGAGTTATTTTTATATACATTTTATGTAAGTGTTTATATATGTGTTTATATTACCTCTATGGCCTCATGCAAGTACAATTCTTGTGTCATCAAAGCTTGCCACATATCATTCATTGCATCTTCAAATTGCACATTTAGCTTATCAACGGCATCAGATAGTTTCAAATTTTCTGGAGTATCTTCATCTTCACCGTGCATAGAATTTTGTTCTAACTGTCTCAAAATTACACAAGCTTCTTCGAAAATGTGTTCTTTGAATTGTAAAAAATCTTCTATTTCTTTTTGTCCCATAATGTGAAGTTCTTCTTGGCCCTCTTGTAGATTGTTCATAAAATCTCCAATTTCTTCATCTCGCTCAACAAATCTTTCTAATCCTAGCTTATATATTTCCTGAGTTAGCTCAAATATGTCTTTGTCATATTCATCGGCAAGCTCTTGAGCTTGTGAACCAACAAGCATTAATACCCGTCCATCTTCATCTCCATCCCAAAGTGAATAAAAAAGTTGATGCCCATCCAAATGTTCAACAAAGCTTGACGCCAGGCGTTTTGCTTCTGACTGGTTTTTTTCTTGCAATTCTCGAGATTGTATCTCCTTTTCTTGCTTATCTTCAATTTCACGTAATTCTCGACTGTAAATAATTTTTTTAGTAAGTGCAAATTTTTTTTTTTTTTTTTTTTTTTTTTTTAAACTATATATCTCTATACATAAATGTGTAAGCCCCTTTTAAGGATAGGTGATCCTACCGATACCACTGGCTTTATCGACGGGATATTTTTTTAAATTAAATATATCAAATTAAATTAAATTAAAAAAATAAAAATAAATAACATACATATAAAAAATAATGGTCAAAGATACACGCTAAGAGGACGAGTTTAGGTTTTCTTTTTTTTCAAGTATTCTTAATGCCGATTTTTGCAGCCGTTGTGAGTTCAGCAGTGAGTTCTTAAATTGCTATCATGTAAAACAGGGATCGAGTCATGATGGCGGTCGTAAATTCAACAGAGACTACACAAGAAGTTTATTGAGAAGCAAGATAGAGCACACACTTTTCCAGATTTCGGAAGCAATTGTAACTAGCTGATTTTCTTTGTTTGGCTCGCAACGAATGTGCGGCTAGCTCAGTCGAGTTCGTGTGCTCGTCTCACCAAATTTATATTGCGTGATTGCCCGCCCAGAGAGAACGCTTTGGGGTTAATAGATTGTTCAGTTTGTTTATTCCAATCCAGTAGGTTCTCCGTATGTCAATTCTCGCTGCTGCGTCCTGATTATCACGGCTGCGGCTGCACACCTTCCGTGCAGATCGTCGGTCGTCTTGCCGCCGAAGCTAGCAGAGTGTATCGCCCAGCCGAAGCCTGGCCACTCCGAACGCCCACTTCGCGACCTCACTACAAAGCTAGCAAAGTGTATCGCCCATCCGAAGCCTAGCCACTCCCAACGCCCGCTTTGCAGCTTTAAGCACAGAGCTAGCAGGATATATCGCTCAGCCGAAGCCGAGCCACCCTTATCGCCTGCTCTGAGCCTTGGCCTGGGATATCGTCGACACGGTGTATCGCCCGGCCTAAGCCTAGCCACGCGCGCAACTCCCACAGTTGACTCCCTCGACCTGGGTTTTCCTTGGCTGGTCCTTGCCGCAGGAACTCGGTGCTCCTCGCCTTGTCGCTTGATCCTTGACTCCTCAAATCTCCTTGACTCCTTGATCGCCCTTGCACGCGATGGTCTCTGCTCGGAAGGCTTGCCACCTCAAGCTCCGAAATTCTCAACTTTGCTGCTCGGTCTTCTCGCGGACTCGATTAGTAACTTTGACTGGCTCCTTGACGCACTCGCTTGGGATCTCGCACTCGTACTAGTTGCCGTGCGCCTGCGTCCTCCGCCTTTTATAGGCTCCGCCAGTCCCGTTGCTCCTGCCCGCATCGCTCACGCCACCCGATCTAAAGTCCGGTAAATGTCGCGTCCAAAATCACCGGGTCCAAGGTCCGCCTGAGTCCCGCTATATTCGGCACTGCCCGTCTGTTGCTAGGCAGCTTTCCTGGGCTGCCCTCCCCGTGCATCCACTGCACACTGCTTTGTGGGGAATTTAAATTACAACTCCTCACACAATATACAAAATTTATTCCCTGCTCGATAACTACACGACTTTATATTTTTTTTTTAACAACAATTTTTTTTGTGAATGATTTGTATACTCTGTACCCATAGGGTACAAGGGTACAAGGGTACAAGGTGATTATAAGTTATTGTCCGAGAATGTATGTAACAGGCAGAAGGAGAAATCTCCGACCCTATAAGATATATATATTCTTGATAAGCGTGTCCGTCCGTGTGAAAAAACAGACTATATCTAGAGTTAACAAAATTGATGACAACATGGGAATCTATTGCTCGCAGATCAAGTTTGTTTTCAAATTTGGCCACGCCCACTTCCGCCTCCGAAAATCATAAAAGACGTAATATAAGCTATAGTCGTGATATACGTCTTAAAGTAAAAAATAAAAAAAAGAATACGGTTGAGCGGACGTTTTCTAAAAATTTGAATAAAAAAACTAATGATAAACATGGAAGTTATTAAATGTTTAAGTTTAAGTTTAAGCGCCCTTGCGTGTTGCTCAACATGTCCCTAGCAATATTTGCCTTTTTTGAATGTTGCTTAACATGATGAAAGCAACATTTATCTTTTTAAGGTGTTGCTCGACATGTTTCTAGCTAACATTTGTCTTCATTTGTCAAAATTAAATATTTTCCCTGACACAGATACCAACAAATCTGATTTCTGTATATGAAGATCAGGTTGACTATAGACCTCAAGTTGGCGCAAGTTACTAATAATAAAAATACAGCTCACGAAAAATCAGAATAAAGAAATTTAATTACTTATTTCCTACATTTACATCATTACTTAATATTAGCATTATTTCATTACAAAGTGTTTCCTAATTTTAATAGTAAATAAATGTGCATTGCTTATTGATTTTATTTCGAACCGAAGTTGATTTTAAAGCCGAATAGTGTTTGTAAAGAAGTGCTTCTCAGAGCTAGCCAGAGTAGTTTTAATAGGTGTTATATTTTTGGTGCGTTGGGAAGTAGAAAGACTTATCATGTCATATAGATAATCAGGTTGTTTCGTAAAAGCTATTTTGTGGAGAAGTGTCAAAGCTTTAAGTTGAATCAAACTCGTCAAAAAACCTATTTGAGTAACACGTAGCATGGTCATATCTCTTAAAATTAAACACAAAACGGGCAATACTTATGAACGCTACATTTAATTTGTGTTGGCTGAGTGCATCACATCTTCCAAAAATTTCAACCCCATAAAATAGTGCCGATGTTAAGCACGCCTTGGCGACTATAAACCGTAAAATGATTGGGAGGAACTGCTGTGATATGGATAGTTTTCCAACCACGCCGTAAGTTTAACCTACAGCTTTGTTCACTTGGTCAGTCCAAAAAAAAAAAAACACAACAACATAACAAAATTATTATTTTTATTTTGTTATTTTTTATTATTTCTTTATTAGTAATGATTCTTTACCTCATTCGTCATAAGTATAGTTAAGTTAGCTCTAAGATTTAATAAAATATAATAATGGTTAGATTTAAAACCAACAATAATAAAAAAAGGCGCGCGCAAAGAGACGATCAGCTAGCTGACTCCGATAGCGATCTGCCCACGATCTGGAAACCCTCGGGGTGCAACGAATATCGATGGGCCACCACGCATCTGATCTCGGCCTATATGGGCCGCACTCAGCCAGATGCCGGTCACTCCTTGCGAGCAGCGCAACCGACCACAAATTACTAACCCACTAGTGGTAGCAGAACAAGGCTCCAGTAGTCCACTCCGCACAATCCCAGCTAGCCCAGGGTAGCAAACACGAGGTCCAAAGTCTGCCTCATGCTAGTCAACTTTGACAAGCACAGGGTAGCACAGTCGGTTCGAGTAACCTACTCCGCCCAACCCTAGGTAGCCCAGGGTAGCAACACGGAGTCCAAGGTCTGGCTCATGCTAGTCGGCCTTGATGAGCACAGGGTAGCAGAGTCCGGTTTAAGTAACCGACTCCGCCTAGTACAGGGTAGCCGAGGATGGTTCGAGTAATCACCTCCGCACCGCATACCACAGGGTAGCAGAGGGCGGTTAAGTAACCTCCTCTGACGAGCACAGGGTATCATAGCGCAGGGTATCATAGCACGGCTCGAGTAGCTGTCATTCTCAGGAGCACAGGGTTCAGGGTCTGGCTCATGCTAGCCGTACTGGACAGAAACAGGGTATCGACGAGACTCAGGGTATCAAAGGTGCGAGTCAACAATTGGGAACTGACAACACGGTGCGAGCAGAGACAAGAGTCGGCCAGCCCAGACTATGCCTCCGAAATCCGGAAAATCTACCCGTCACCGGACCCTTCCAGCGGATTACAGGTTATCATCGGTGCGAGCCAGGCCGAGCACAACGGCACATCTTCGTCTCCCGCGCAGATTGTCTCTCTTTTTCCCTACAGAATTTTAAACACACGAACACATCCACGATATAAATAAAAGCATACACTTGAAACCTGAATTCTGCTGCTACTACCGGCGGGCACGAGAAGGAAAAATTCGTTCTGCGTTTCGCCAGCAGTCACACCTCTGGTATGGCAGGTATGGTATTGAGCAGGTCATAACAGTTGCAACGCTACTAAAACAAAAACGCCGCTGAGCAAGCTAAGCCGCACAGGTGCCTTCGTCGAGACAGACATGGACCTGGAGAGCATGCAGCTCACACTCGAAGACGAGTAGAGACTTCTCTGCTCGCAAAAAACAAGGCACCAGCTCCCTGCGCAGGGACGGGCCGAAGCGCTCAAGATTCAAAGTCGGCTACTGAACAAGCCCACCCTCTCCAGTGGCCAGCTGGCCGTGCCTCAGCAAAGAATTGAGGAAAGCCGGCTGCACTTCGCTAAACTCCCACCAATGGCCTCAAACGGTTTGGCGAATAACGATTAGATTCTAGCCAAAAAAAGGCAACGCTCCGGCGGAAGCGCCACCAAGGACGCTCCGGTGAGCAAGCGGCAACGCGGGTTGGAGGCAGGCCCTCCACCCAGCAAAGCGAAACCAATCAAGAAGAAGCGACGAGAATGGCAAGATGACCGAGGCTCGGTGGCTGAAACTGCATACGCGACTCGTGGAATCGCTGTTTACACGGATAGAGGAAGACCCCAAGGCTCCCATGCCCACATTCGATGGTACCGGCTGGTTAAATGAGGTGAAAATCCTGAAGTGTATGGACGATCCGACTCAGAAGTGGAGGACGCAAATGGTCAGCCAGTTGGAGGCTTTGTGGGAGGGGGCCAGGCTGGAGGTGGTGGACAGGGAGTTAATCCCATCAATTCCGATGGCGAATGTACTCTTTCCCATCGCTATCCAAAGGGACCATGCGCTGTAGCTACTATAGCGACAAAACCCCGACATCCCAACCGCTGACTGAAGGATCCTCAACATTGCGAACCCACTATTAAAAGAGGCGGGCCAATGTGTGTTCCTTCAGATCAACATAGATGCGGAGGATGCCTTGTATCCACGACTTGGGATGATGGATTGGGGCATGGATAGCGTATATCTACGCCTCAAAAAGCGCCACCCCGGGGATAACGATGTGCACACCCTGCAGGCAAGTGAGGTGAAGAAGGACCTAGGTCTGGAGTCCATCATTGATGCCGCCCAGGATCTGACGATGGAAGGCACGGAGGAGGAGGAGGACGGTGACCTGACATTCATAGTCAACCCGTCGGGTGGTAAGAAGAGTGCCCATGTCGTCAAGGCTACTGCAGCTCAACCTCCATAAGAACAAAGTCGCATCGATGAAACTCCTGATTGCCATTAAGCAAAGGTCCGTCGACACAGCCTTGGTCCAGGAGCCATGGATCGCCTCTGGTAATTCCGTGGCCGGACTAAGGTCCTCCAACTACAATCTGTTCTACGCACCATCGGTAAGCAGGAATAGAACCGCCGTACTCTTGCGGAAGGCTATCCATGATAACCTTATGTCTCATAACAGCTCTGATGACATGACTGTGGTGATGCTAGAGAGCGAGGAGAAGCGCTTTTTGGTAGCTTCCTGCTACATGGCACACGACAGGACAGCTCCACCAGAGGAACTCAGGAGCCTATTAGAATCCGCCCCGAAAGACCAGCAACACCTCGTGAGTGCAGACGCCAACGCACATCATAGCGTGTGGGGGAGCCCTGATATCAACGACAGAGGTGAGTCACTCTTAGAATTTATACATTCAACCAAATGATCTATAGCAAATGTGAGGGAGGAGCATACATATGTAGGCCCCACTTCATCAAATGTATTAGACATAGCACTCTTCACAGGACAAAATACTATGAAATCGGGATGGAGAGTCCTCGAAAGACCATCATTAGCAGACCAAAAGTACATCCAATTCGAATACGAATTCGAACATTCGCCAAAGCTGACAGTCTACAGAAGCCCTCGGAATACATACTGGGGATGTTTAAAAAGACAATCAAGACAAGACCACACGTCCGGTCGTAGTAAGATCCACGGAAGGAACGTCCTAGCGACCCTTTCCAAGGAATTACTGGATCCATACCATGCATCATGCCCAATATCGAGAACTAAAAAGAGGACCAAGCCACTCTGGTGGAACAAAGACCTATCGAACCAAAGAAATAACATCGGGGAATTCATCATAATCGCCAAGCAGGCGAAATATGATGTCATAAATGAAGAATACAAAACCCTACTAAGAGACTACAAGAAAGAACTACGCAGGGCGCAAATAAGGTCGTTGAGAAACTTCTGCTCCAATATCGACCCTGCCCCAGAAACGGCTGGACTCCGGAAGTTGTTAGCAAAACAACTTACCATGCAGAGTCAGCTTAAACGCGAAAAGGCCCTTACAGCACTAATGCAAGCACACTTCTCAGGATGCATGGAGTCTCCTATGCCAACGAGCACCAGGTCCTAGCAACTGGGAAAGAAAACCCCCGAACTTATCTAGTATCCTCTAGAAGAATCCACTAGGCTATAGACTCTTTTGCGAATATAAAAGCACCAGAACTAGACGGAATATTTCCAGTCATTGCTACAAGTGACCAAATAAGCGATTCGATAATAAGACCTGTTAATCAGACCTGAACAGCTAGCTAAACAGCTAGCTGATGGAAAACTAACATATTTTAACCTGGAAATAAAAGATTATAAAAGATGATGCAATACTAATATGTTGTGAAATAAGGCTTTAACAGAAAATAAGGAGGATGCAATAATGTTACAAGTTACGATACATATCACATCTCTCCCCTAAAATTACATTTTGTTAGTAGTTTTACGCTTTCAGAACTCTGGAGGCTGGTAACAATTGACTTCTTGGCGTAAACGAGTACTTGTTCAGATTGGAATAGATGATCGGCGTGGATGTGGAGCCTGATGGACAACTTCCCGGGATGCTGCTGGTACTTCGTTTGAACCGGGGATGGGTTCTTGACTTTTGGAGTTAAACATTGTAGTAGTTGGATTTGGAGAGTCGGGCATCCACCAAAACGGGCTGTTGGTATCGTTGGACCTGCTGTTGATGTCATCTAAATCGCATCTTGGTTTGATCTGGTTTATGTGGCGCTTGATGAAACCTGTGGATGTTCGAATAATAAATAACATTCGGCCGACGGACCGATAGATGACAGCTTTGATCTACTTTTCTGACCTTGCATAATTTTTTTGCAAAAACCTTTTGGTTTGGAGAATATTTCGTTTGTTTACTCTGTTGAGTTTTAGATCGTTTCTCTCTCGCAGCTAGCAGCTTCATCCGAACTATTCCTCAGTGACCCTCGTGAAGGAGGCTAAGAATTTTATTCCGAAGCTTGCGGGGAATGATAATTCAATTGACGTCAGAATGAAGACAAAGCAAGTTGTTCAATCTACGATTGAACTATGGCAATATATCTAGATCGTTCTGATGTTTGCAAAATACTGTCACTTTTCAGATATTGTTTTAGTTTGTCTGCATTTATGGGACACGATCTGTCGACAACGTTATAGCACGCCTCTTCCCCATCGAAATTGGCATCTGACGCCATTGGAAGACGTGAGAGGGCGTCTGCATGAGCGGTTGTTGAGCAAAATTTAATTTCAAAATTGTAGGCCATCAATATTATTGCCCAACGCTGAAGTCGGTTGGAAGTCATTGTCGAAAATGCTTGCTTGGGTTAAAGATAGTGACCAACGGCTTGTAATCAGTTATAAGAGTGAATTTGCCATATTAATACTGGTGAAATTTCTTTATCCCAGAAATGATTGAAAGGGCTTCCTATTTTAATTTGGCGGTATCTAATTTGGTGTACATCTAAGGTTTTTGATGAAAATGCTATTAGCCTTTCTTTGCCATCAGGATGAATATGATACCAAACTACACCAATGCCGAACGAGGATGCATCAGTGGCTAGAACGAGCGGTGTGCCAGCTTAGTAGCATCAAAAATATGTCGTTTCAATTCGTTGAATGCCTGCTGTTGGTCAGGGCCAAACTTAAAATCCGTGTTCTTCCTACGAAGTTGATTTAGAAACGAAGCTAGCTGCGAGTAATTTGGAATGAAATGCAGTAATAGTTTACTTTTCACATAAACGCATCTTACTGCTGTAAATTAGAGGGCGACTTTAATTCCTAAACTGCCTCTAGTCCTGATGAATCCGGAAGGATGCCCTTGACACTGACTCTTCTCCCAAGATACTCAATCTCATCCCTTAAAAAGAAGCATTTTTCTTTCGTTCATTTTATGCCAATTGCTTATAAAATGCATACAATTTGTCCGACTCTAGCTTCGTCTAGCTCCATTTGTAAGTATGCGTCTTTCAGGTCTATTTTGAAGAATTGTGTGCCATATAACAAGCACTCATGTGTTGGCAGAGGATATTGCTCAATGTCCAATAGGGAATTGAATTGCTTCAACCGGCTTGATTGCTAGTACTATAGGCAATGCCCAGTTGTTGAACTTTATAGGCTTCCAGATACCTGCTTCTGTAAGTCGCTGCGCTTCCTCCTTGAATTTTTCCAATTGGGCAAACTAAATTGGTCGGCTTTTATTAAATTTGGGGACGGAATTCGGTTTTAGGTTTATGCTTGCCTTGAAATCTTTGATTGTTCCGATAGCCGGATCAAATACCTCCTTGTACTTTTAACAAAGATCTGCCATTTGAGTACACTGCTTTTCACTCACATTAGAGATTTGCTGAATCTCAAAATTGAAGATGTCAAATAAATCCAAACCGAACAGATTGATTGATCTCTCTACTTTTGCCACAATAAGCACAACATTTGCCAGTTTTTGCCACAGTCTGCAGTTCACCCAACACAGGAATATGTTGTTCGCCAAATGCACGTAGA
Source organism: Drosophila lacteicornis (assembly GCA_008044355.1). Classification (NCBI taxonomy): domain Eukaryota; kingdom Metazoa; phylum Arthropoda; class Insecta; order Diptera; family Drosophilidae; genus Drosophila; species Drosophila lacteicornis. Next base: position 9,740 of record VNKF01005908.1, read on the forward strand.
ATTCGATTACACCTTTCCAGTTTGGGGTTGTTAAGTTGCTCGAATGTTTTTGAATTTAGCACTGAAACTTTTGCACCAGAATCCATTTGGAAAGAAACATTTGTATTAAATAGTGCGACTTCAATCACAGTTTTGTCTCCTTCAAACTTTACCAAACTGGAAACATTGTAAATTGTTTGAATTGATTCTGTGTTTTTGTTTCTGTTATTAAGTTGTTCAGTGTCTTTGGTATCTTTGCTCTGTTTCGACCAACAAACGATAGCTATGTGTCCCTTTTTAGCACATTTGCGACAAGTGGCATTGCGAAATTTGCAATTTTCGCGAGTGTGTGGGTGACCGCAGCCGGAGCAAGATTTTAACATTGTCTTGCCTCTCTCTCCTTTATAACTGACACTATTTTTGTTGTTGCTTCATATGTTTTGGCGATAGAGAGAATGTCATAGAGTGACGGTTGCAATTTTGCAGAGCGGCTGTGCGAATTGCATCGAATGGAGTGTGGACAATTATTTGATCGCGGATCATTTCATTAACGTAATTAACTGAACCCTTTTGATTAGCAAACAAATTGACACTTACGAGCAATGCCACGTAGATCGGCGACCCATTCCTTATGTGATTGAGAGTCTCGCATCTGACGTTTGAAAATTTCATATCGAGCAGCAACAATATGCCGTTTTTGCTTTAAGTGCTCTGTTAATTTTTCCGTTACTTGTACATATGTCTGCTGGTCCAAATTTTCGCTACCAAACAGATTTTTTACAAGTTCAAACGCGTTTGTGCCTGCCCACGAAAGAAAATACGCCTTTTTCTTTTCCGCGGATGTCATTGAGTACGCGGCGAAGTGCTGTGTTAATTGTTGTAGATACGTTTCCCAAATTTGATAATCCTTATTAGAATTTAGAAACGGCGGACACAGTGAATGTTCTTTCGATCTGTCGGCGCTATTCACACTACGTGTCTGTGTGAGAATGGATTCCATCCATTGCTGTTGTTGTTGCATTAACTGATGCGAAAATTGTTGCTGTTGAACCAACAATGCTTCGAAATTCACAGTATTGACATTCATTGTATCGGTTTGTTTCGTTCGAGCTGTGCTCCGATTGAAAGAGAGAAGAGCGACACGATCGGGTTGAGGTTTAATATGCAACTGATTTCTTCTGCTCTGTTAGCATTTTGGATTACATTCTGAATCTGCCACAACCCGTTATAAAAGATGATGCAATACTAACATATGTTGTGAAATAAGGATTTAACAGAAAATATAGATGATGCAATAATGTTACAAGTTACGATACATATCATAAATTATTTCATTTTTTTTAATTATTTTGTATTATTAATTGAATTGTTTTTAGGCTGAAGAAATATTCCCCATTTCCTATTTCCCAATAAATTAATTATCTAACTTTTATTTATTTAATTTTAATTTAATTTTTTACGTTTTTAAGGCTGAAAATAAATTCGGAAATAGAAACCCCGTTTCCCATTTTCTATTCAAAAATGTAATTAGTTATTGTTTGTATAATTTTTATGTATCTTTTATTTTTAAATTCTAGTCCTAAATCCACATTCCCATAATCTCTTTTATTAAGAAAATATATTTGTTCTGAACATATTTTAAAAAAATCATCATTAATCTGAGCATAGGAGGATGCTTAAATGCTAATTTGCTCGGATCCGCCTTAATATCCCCCAATCGAGATCTTTTTGACTAACACCACCCTGCAAATTGGTCCTCGGGTTGGCTACTGCGTTCATGTTGAAACTAGTGATGATGATGGTGTTGGAGCTAGTGGAGCTGTTGGAGCTGGTGGAGCTGTTGGAGCTGGTGGAGCTGTTGGAAAGCTGGTGGTGCTCTTGGAGATCTGGCGGCACTGATGGAGAGCTGGATTATACTACAGCATGTTCACCTCCATCCATCCACTATTCTTTTCCTGGAACTCATCCATTCTTGTCTTTATTGTTGTGATGTGTGAATCATAAAGATCTATTAAATTAGATTCAATCGTAAATAGACTCATTTTACTTTTAAAGAATTTTGTCTCCACTGGACTATCATACCCTTGAACCAACATGTACTCAACGAATAGTTCAAAGCTAACTTTTGATGATGTGTGTATGGTAAATACTCTTTCTAAAAACGGAAGTAGGGCTAGACCCGTTTCATTAAGGAGTTGATATGGAATCCTAACGACAGGTCATTCATAAACATATAAGGAAGAATACGTCCATGGTTTCCATTATCAATTTGCTTTCATGGGCAATCCACTGGTCGGATAGCTTTATTTTTGAGCTTTTCAGTGCGCATATGGTGTTACCATTGAGCACCTGTAGGAAAATCAATAATGCAGGAGTTGCAGAAAATTGCGCTGCCGATGATGATTTTTTTAGTTTTGTTTAATTTATTGATTAAATTACTTAAATTAAATTTTTATACCCGGTACCCATAGGGTACAAGGGTATTATAAGTTTGTGCCAACCGAGAATGTATGTAACAGGCAGAAGGAGGCATATCCGACCCCATAAAATAAATATATTCTTGATCAGCGTCACCAGCCGAGTCGATTTAGCCACGTCCGTCTGTCCATCTGTCTGTCCGTGTGAAACAACAGATCTCAGAGACTATAAGAGCTAGAGTTACCAAATTTGGTGACAACATTGGAATCTGTTGCACGCAGATCAAGTTTGTTTTAAAATTTGGCCACGCCCACTTCCGCCCTCAAAAATCATAAAAAACGTTAAATAAGCTATACTCTTTTTTTTTGGGTAAAAGTTAATAAATACAAAAAATGAATAAAATAGAGCGGTCGTTTCCTGAAAATGTCAGTAAAATCGGATGATAAACATGGGAGATATAAGCAATAAGGTTCGAATTTTAAAAGCCCCCCTAAGGCGCTGCTGTTGCAAGCTGAAGCCGACAGGTGGCGCATTCGAGCCTTGGCCGTGCGATATAATGGCGCCAATGTATGTATGTACACTGTATGTATGTACAATTTTAATTTGCCTTTTAGTGTGAAGCGCAAACGTTTAGGTACCGGGTATCTCACAGTCGAGCACAGTCGACTGTAGCTTTCTTACTTGTTATTTTTAGGTATTGGACCTCAGTTGTATTTGTATATGAATTGCATATTGTATTATATATACGACTCTTTGCACATAGGCTCACCAATTCAAGTACAGAATTCAATATACCCCAGCGAAATAAATCATTCAGATATTATTTGAAATATATATATATTTTTTTATAATTATAATATTATTTTAGTAGTTTAGCTAACTATAGACATTGTATAATATTATTATAAGATATATAATTGGATTATTTTAGTAGTTTAGCTAACTATTAATATAATATTATTACAACATATATATATTTTGATATAAAATTAAAGCCTCGCGAACGGTTTTAATGTAATTGCAGAAGTTTCACTATTCTCGCATTCATTGTCATATTTAACCCTATCCATCGCCGTCAATTAGGTTCCCATTGATTTTATAAATTCGGCAATTTGCGCTAAAGAATGTTAAAAAAAACATATACTTTAATACACAATATATTGTGAAAAATGTATATATTTACACGTAAGCTGCTCACAGCCTTGGCAACAAAGCTCCTGGTAGACTTGGAATTTGCGGTCCATAGCTAAGAATACAATGAACATAACTAGTAAAAAGCTAAAAAGGTTTAAGACACCCACGCATACATTTACATATGTGTGACACCTACGGACATAGATGCATACACAAAAGGACACAAAAAACGAAGACACAACAAAAAGTGTTGAATGCAGCCTTATAATTAATATTACTGTTTGTTAGATTGGAAGGCATATAGTAGTTAACTTATACTTAATATACAACTTATAATAATATAATAATTTAAGTTAAATACATACGGTTTTGGGTTGAATTCACTTTTTCACAATACGCAGATCTAGGGCTGCATCGCGATCTTGAATGCACCCTTCGTTGCAATTTGGTATGATCTTCTTTTGTTTTGGTAAATTTGCATAATCGCGCGTGCAATATACGTGTCACTAAACTTATCTCGCGTTATCTACTATATCAACATTTAATTTATCAACACAAATTTATCGATTCGAAAACATAAATACGATTTTTCCAACGTATACTATTTCAATTCTACAACATTTTTAATTGTTTAGTAAGAAGCCTCAGAAAAAGCATTTTAAATTATAAGAATTTATGAAATTATCCTGGAAGTTAATATTTCAAACATATACATATGTTAAATATAAAAGAAAATAGTCAAATGAGAATACTTTTCCACTTTACTTTTTAGATAAAAACAATATTTAATTTTAGTTCGAAAATGTGGTAAAATGTACTGCTAAGTATTAAAACTAAAACCAACTTCAATCAAATATGCCACAAAATCTTTCAAATTATGTTCCTTTTTTAGTTAATAAATTTATTTAATTGAAAACAATGATCTTTTTTTAAAGAAAATATTCTCTAGATTTTACTCAGTTCGGGTTTTCAAGAATTCTATTTACTTTAAAATGCAAATCACAAGTTGAATAAAGAGAACTAAGTGCTGTTTTATCAGCGCACGCCTTAAAAAACAAAAATTCCCCAAATGAAAAAACCCTCCTGAGCAAAGAGCGTAGAATTCTATATGGAGCAGAGCAGCATACGACTCAGGTACCTGAATCTCCCGCTTACCTCTTGCTGAACTGGGGAGCATCCCTAATATCCTTCCCGTTACACAGAGAATTTTATCTGAATTCGGTCACCACATGAAGCAAAGTCCGACTGGGTAGCCATAGCTTAAAATCCGCGCCCAGCCGGATAACTAACCTAGTAGCATAGATTCCGCGTCCATCCGGAATACCTAAATGTTGTCTTGAATCCGCGCCCAACCGGATAACTAACCTAGTAGCATAGATTCCGCGTCCGTCGGGAATGTTACGTCGGTGTTGTCGTGGTGCCTCAGTCCTTGGAGGACATAGGGCTGAGGAAGTGGCCGCCCGGATAGCAGACACGATTTGTGCAGCTGAGCTCGCCGGATTTGGGGTGGGTTCTTTGGACGCCACTACCCTCTCCAAACGTAATCAGAACAATTATTTACGTGTCTGAAAAATAAAAGAAATCGTTTGTCAGTCTGTCTTTCTGTCCACATTGCCCCGCAAGCATATTTATGCTTGATCGTGAAAACGATCGGGCTATGTTTTGGCCGTTTTCCCTCCCCAATCGCAAACTTCGTGCGCCTTTGGATCGTCGCTGGCCGTGCAATACGATCCCCTTTTGTACATGTCGTTCGTCGAAAGTTATGTCATTATTCTTGACCCAGTCTTCCAGTTGTACCAATGCCCCCCTTTTAATGGGTTTCTACCAATGCATTTTTGTTGTTTTAAGCTCACATTACAAGTTTATTATAAAGCTCGTTTAAACGTGTATTGGACATTAGAGTGTGTTATAGCTATTCTGAATTGATTTAAGTTGTGTAATTAATATTTAGGTGTATTTAAAATATAGTGTATTTGGGAAGCTAATATTTTTTTTGTTCATAAGGTAGATAGTGTATATGGGGGCACGATTATATATATATATATATAAGTATGTAGTATTGGTAGTATTGGGAAAAAAATGTGCTGTTGACTCACCCTCTGTTATTCCATCGTTGAGAGCTCTCGTTCCGGAGTTGAGGTTTTATTTGTTGGAAAACTTAAGTATAATTAAACATATATATATAATATCGTGCTGTGTTTTGGTGTTATAAGTTCACTAAATGCACAATATTTTTCTTAATGATTTAAAAAAAAAAAGCATTAAACAAATATTAGAAGTGTATTGGTGTTGAGAATTGAGTTTATATGTTCAGGAAATTGTTGTGGTGGCTTTGCTTTTATATGTTTGTTGTCAGATCGTTCATGTTGTGTCGTTATTGAACCACGGTCATCTTTGTTGGTGAAATTTTCATATTGGTCGATGCTCCCCAATTACTTGTTCGATCTACTGGTCTTTTAACACTGTGGTGGACTTGGTGGACGAAAGCTACCCAGAAGACAGCTGCAGCAGCACTTACCAAAATACAAAGACTGGTCTGCATAGGCATTACTGGAGCCATCCGAACATGCCCCACTGCAGCACTTGGAGTCATAACTGGGATACC
>VNKF01005918.1:0-15981 GCA_008044355.1 Drosophila lacteicornis
GGGGGAAAGTTACAGAGTGCCCCGAAGGGCCAAAATGAAAAGAACGCCCAATAAAGGGACGTCTTTCTTTCTTGAGTTGATAATTCAAACTGAATTTTTATTTCAAAGTCCGCGTTTAGGTAGCGGTCTGGAGATTCTTAAAAATAGTCTTATCGCTAGACCAACGCAGTGGTTTGTTTAACCCTTACATGGGAAAAATTCTTGAGTGCGATGGGAAAGACACAGCTACCCCGCACTTATCTCTGAAGATATTTTTGTGACTCACGCAGGAGCTCAGATTACATATTCGTCAAGATTACATTTTTGTCTGTGCTAGGCTCAAGTGGCCGCTGTTTAGAGATACGCGCACATGCGCTCAAGCAGATCACAGCTGCATCGATTTGTTACAGATACATACTTGTATATGTATATATTTATATAAAAGTGTTCATGTTTGAACACTATTTCTTGGAAGCCTGATCTTAAAATGTATTTCTTAAAATGTATTTCCCGGGCACGTAATTTCTATCTATTTGCATTTTCTTCATGGGATAGACTGTGCAAGAGACTATAGACAATGGGCGGTTTAACGATGGTGTTTTGATTTTACTACCCCTCTCAACAATAACGAACCTAGTCACCAAACACTTTCCAAGAATCTAACTGATCTGGATCCCGAGCCACATCGAGATAAAAGGCAACAAGAGGTCGGACAGGGCAGCTAGAGAAACTCAAAAGTATCTACTCATATACACAGGAAACTACAACACCAGAGACATTACACAACTAACAAAAAAGAAAGATAACTTCGGAAAGCCGAAGTTTGTATACCCTTCCATTTTGGTAAACTTAAAAAATATCTAAGTTTGTAAATTAGTACAACCTTTACTTCCACATCTTACATTTTACATGAAGAATTTTACATTTTCATATAAATCAATCGATCGTTTCTATGGCAGCTATAAAAAATAGTTGTCCGATTTAATTGAAATTGTATTCGTATTGCTTTATTTATATTAAAGGAATATTTTAAAAGTTTTAATCCGATATTTTTGGCCCGATCGTTCCTATGGCAGTTATAAAATATAGTGGTCATGTTTGGATGAAATTTTAAATGTATAGCCATATTTAAATTAAAAGACCATTTACTAAGATATTTTTAAAAACAAACGAAAAACAACTATTTCCTGCCGATCGTTTCTTTGGCAGCCATAATATATAGTGGTCCGATTTGCTTGAAATTTTAAACGTATTCGGATACGGACATGGCTAGATCGATTATAGAAATCCATAAGAACTCCACTACGACTTAAATGTAAATATGTAAACATGTAAATACTCCCAGGCGAGCGGTAGCAACTAATGCTCCTGATTTTAAGTTTGCTTTTAGTTTTTAACCAATTGTTAGCTTTATATAAATAAATAAATATAGTTGCATATTTGCTTGACCATACACGGCCAAAGCAAATATTTTTTAGGATTTTCTACGGTTTTGCTCACGCCACAATAAGCCGAACTGGGTGAATGAGATTGGTATACAATATCGGGGACTAAAGGTGAAGGTATCCAGAGTTTCCAAGGATCTTCTCGATGTATAAAAACGTCGTTCTCTTATAGATGTATACATCTTTGACTTGTATATCGGAAAATTTGGACTGTTTGGTGGATATCTTCTACAGTAAGTCCAATTATTTAAGGGATTTGAGGTGTGCGGAATCTAAGTCAACTATGGGACCGTTCTGGCAAAACTCATCGATGGCCGGGTTGTTTTGTCGAGACAGGATGTCTGCAACAACATTCAGACACCGCTACGATGTTTTATTTTGAAGGTAAATGTTCTTAACCTCATTGAGCGCCGAACTAATCTCCCTGAATGGTCCTTCTGCCGCATCAACCATTGAAAGGCTGCGCGGTCCATTATGGCCAACAAATCGTGACCTTGAATATAGGCGCGGAATTTTGTAATTCCCTTTATTTAGGCAAGGCATTCTAATTCAAAATTACAATATTTACGTTGGGCCCTAGACAAATTTTCGGACATATACGAAACCAGTAGTTCCACTCCACCTAGTTCTTGATCCAACACACAATCAAAACCAAATGGAAAAATGGGGTGTTATGAGAATAGGTCAAACTGTAAGGCATGATTTTAGGGTTTCGAAAGCGCACTGTGCCTTTTCATTCAACTCGAGCGACTTTTTCTTCCGAAGAAGCTTCGTCAAAGGGAAACTAATATTAGTAAAATTTTCGACAAAACGGGGCCGCATTACAGAGACTGAAGGGCATAATTTTGTACCGATATATTTGGTATCGTAAATGCCGTATATTGCTTAAAATTCTCATCTAGCGGAAGTTGCCAGTATGCACGCTTCATGTCGATGGATGTAATTTTATTTAGTAACCCAAATGTTTGCCAAAAATTGATGCCTAAAGGTCTGTTAAAGGTCTGGAATTATAAATCATTCGAGATAATCTACATTATCTCCATACGTAATAGAAGTAATGAGTTTTGACACTACTTTTCTTTCTGTTCCGTTTGTTGTGTTTTAATGTGTTTTAATAAGTTTTGAGCAGCTAAGCCACCTCATGGGAATATCCGTAGTCTCTGATCAGAACAAAGAACTATAGTGGAAATTAATTTCCGTCGATCGTGACGAACCTTTTTTCAAAACGTAGATCGTTCTAGTAGATCGTTTCTTTGCGCTTCTCCATGTAATTTTGAATTCTTATATGTAAAGGGTTAAGGGAAAAATGAATCTTGGACTGTCTTAAATTTTCTGTCTGTTTTCTTGTTTTTTTCTTTAGTTTCAGAACCGAAGCAAAATATTGACCTTTTAGCCATGTAGTCGTCGAATCTGTGACCTTGTTTGTGACAGTTTCAACAAGTTGGAATAGGTCGGCGTTGAATTTGATTGACTACTTAATTCTACTTTATTGAATAACTCGGAAACTTAGGTGCGAAAGGGTTTTTGGCTTGAACATTCTAAGATTATTATAAAACTGCTCATGCCTGCGGTCTATTTTCGATTTTAAGATGCATCAACTCAAGATGTTGACTAGACTTCGTATATCGAACTAGTAATTCAACTAATTGTGCTTCATAAACTCAATTTTGAAGTCTGTCGATCCATAGTTTCCTGGATATCTTCAATGGCTTTATTGTCTCCTTTTCTGCGTTTTCTGATTCCATCCCCAAATGTAGTCTGTCTCAACGTGTTTAAATCTCGCCGCAACATGTATTCCAATCAAACCAAGGATTGTTGTGATGGAATTTCCAATACCAATCGCTGGCGTTTCCGGTAAATAAACTAGTCCATCCTAATGCTTGTTTTGCTGCCGTCGAACTTTAGTCCCCATTTTTTAATAGTTCCGGATACATGTTCAGGGCTAAGATATGAGCTTGTGTTGCTTCTGTTTACGCTTGTTTCTTCTATTTGTGGCAATTGTAAGGTGGCCAAATGACTTCTAATATATGTTTCTATAGTCTTCCCTTCGTAAAAGGTGAGTTGATTCATAACCTGCTATCGGCCAAAAGTAGACTGTATAAGGTGCAATATCTCTACTTGAGTACTTAGTCATACCGGAAAGGACTGGTGGTTTCGATAGAATCCAAATCCAAATTCGCTCTGTACGTATTTCGAGTTGACATTCCCCATTTACCTGTTGTTTTTTCCTAGTTGGTAACACTAGATGTTCCGCTGCTGTGGCGTTTAATTCATAGAACAAAGTGTTATTAGAATAAGATAAATTCATTTCGTTGCAATCCGCCTAACAAGTGGACATGGTTTTATTTATTCTATAATGCACTGTTTATGAAATGTATGTCTGCAGGGAGCTGTTGTTGTAACAAAAATGAACCAGAGGTCCCCTATTGAATGTTCTTATTTAATATTGAAATAGAAAGACCAACGTTTTTTTAAGCCTAATACTAGCTCTGGGGTCATCTGGTTTTGGGGGTTATTTAGGCTGGAAGTGCTAAAGCAAAGCAGCAGTGTTCGATACTTTGACCGCGATTTGCTCGAAATTTGTACGTGATGGATACTTTTCAGTTTCGGATTAGTAATGTACCGGTAAAGATCTTTCAGAATCAATAGTGTTTTGTCGCCGGGTTTCTTTTTGTCGACCTGTGTTATCTGTGTTCATTATAAATGTATCTGCTATTTCAATCGCAAAAACTCAAAAGAAAAAATTAAAAATAAATTAAATTCAGTTCTAAAAAAAAAATTTAATTCAGTTCAGTTCAGAGAATAAAATTTGATTCACTCCGATTTGTTGCATAGTTTTTTGTGAATCGTGTCCATAAGAAAGTAAAAAACGCAAAAATGAGAAGTAGAGAAAAGACAATTTAAAGTGAATTAAAGCTGGAAGCGCTTCCATGCTCGATTTTAGGTACTTGGAGTTCGAACTTGAACTTTTACAGCATATTCAACAAATCAAACCAATTTTGGTAGAGTAGAATTTTTGAAAAATAGAAAAAATTTGTTATGGCTTTATTAATGCTTTAGGGACCTACAAATAACATACCAAAAAATTGAATCTGCTAAAGGTTTTTAAGTGTCAAAATGTTCCATTCTGCCGTGATGCATCCCATGTAGATCTCAAGCGCCTTAAAAATTTTAACGCGTGTATCTCGAAACCACTTTTTTTTTAGCTCGTCGGAAACATAACGCAAACAAATCTTGAGTTATGTTTCCGGCCACGAATAAATAGGGTGTACAGAGAAATGATACACTACCGCCATATTGTTTTTGATACAAAAAAATTGAAAACCATTTCCACTATAATACGTCATTCACAAATTTGCGATTGGCCCTTCCATTTGGCAAAAAAAAAATCCGAAAATCCACTGATTTTATAGCCCGTTCTTGTACATAGATTTAGTTAATTCATTATGATTACACAATTTCACCGCGAAGAAACCATGCAGCCGAAAACTTCTTTATTTTGTTAAATTTTCTTGCTATTGTGCAGTATAGTTGCTGCAATTTATCAGTCAGTGTTGCCAACTTTTGCTGAAAAAAAAGCTGTTTTCGGCGGGACATGGGTAGAAAGCTGTATTTTTTTGCCAAAAAAAATCTGAAAAAACGCAAAGATTTTCATACAAATTTTGTAATTAAAAAAAAAATCCTTTTATTAAAAAAAAGCAGAAAAAAACGCACAACTTTTTCACTTTATTATATCTGGCACCCATAGGGTTCAAGGGTATTAAAACTTCGTGCAAACCGAGAATGTATGTTACAGGCAGAAGGAGGCAGCTTCGACCCCATATCTATTACACGCAGATAAAAAGTCTAAAAAAATCTCTTGAATTTCGATTAAGAAAAAAATGATAGGAAATATAGAGTTTTATGCGGACATTTTTTTTTCTGAAAATTGAAGTATAATCCGATAATAAACGTGAGAGATATTAGCAATAAGGTTGAAATTTTAAGACAGGCCCGCAACCGGCTGCAGGCTGCGTAGCATGTATGTAGATCGCACACTGAGTCGTGGGTTTTTAGTTTGTTTCACAAGTTTTTGCAATAACTGTATTAAACTCGGAAGGCAGCCGATTCATCTCTCCAAGTCTTAAAATCCGGGTGCTGAAGCCAAGCCAAGCGAGAGTTGACACTCTCCATAGAATATTGCTATAAAAAAAGCTGATATAAAATTAATAAGAGCTAGAATACCCGCTTCCCGCTGTTTGTAAAATATACCCGCAAGTCAAGAATAAGAAATGCTGAAAATGACGAAAAAAAAACTGATTTGGCAACACTGATTCTAGTATATTCTAGTATTTCTCTTAGCTCAGCTGCGTACCGACCTTGCCAAGAGAGGCCGAAAAAGTGTGTTTGACTCCCGCTCGCACTCATTTGGCTGCTACATTTTAGCGCTGGTGAGTATGTAGCATTCCGAAAAATTAATTAAAATGTAAACCTTTTCTATAAATAACTAATTTAATTTAGAGAAAACAAATCCAAACGTTGAGTGCTTTCCCTTTGTAACAGATCTCTCTGAGAGCGGATAGAGAGAGCTGAAAATTTATCGTCCTTGTCAAAGATGTTGAGACTATCTTTATATAATTATATCATGGCTGAAGGCTTGCCATAATTTTCAGCAACTATACTGCATAAGAGCAAAATAAATAAACAAAATAAATAAGTTTCCGCCGTGAAATTGTATAATTATAATGATTTAACTAAATCTATGTACAAGAGCGGGTGTAATAATCAGTTTAAGGGCTTTCATATTCATTTCTGCAGAAGTATTAGCAGAACTCCAGGACTCCAGAAATTGATAATTATGTACTGCGAATTCTGGCTATTGTTTTGTTTACCTTTTAAATTAGTCTGACTGTAGTCGCATTACTAAAGATCCAAACAATACATGTAGTTGTCTCTTTCAAGGTTCTAATGAAGCCGTCAGTAAATGAAAACTCATAGTCGCATTACCGTTTCTTCACTCATTCAAAAATGTAGACCCCACCAAAATCAACAATGTATGTTTTGTCCCCCATGAGATATTATACACTTGTGCCAACTGTTTTTCCAATCTTCGAAGCACTTCAAAAAATCATTTTTTTTAAATCTTGTTCAGCTCCTCCTTCGATGCCGTATTTATCTCGTCAAGCGTAGCGTAACGTCGTCCTTTCATGGGCCTCTTCAGATTAGGGAATAAGAAAAAGTCACAGGGGGCCAGATCTGGGGAATACGGTGGCTGCGGCATCATTAGTGTGTTGTTTTTGGCCAAAAAGTCGCGCACAAGCAACGATGTGTGAGCAGGGGCGTTATCGTGGCGCAAAAGCCAATTTTTGTTCTTCCACAAATCCGGGCGTTTCTGGCGGATTGCTTCGCGCAAGTTGCGCATATATTGACCGTTCTACCCTGTGGCAAGAACTCATGATGCACCACGCCCCGGAAATCGAAGAAAACTGTCAGCAAAACTTTCACATTCGACCGAACTTGGCGCGCTTTTTTCGGTCTCGGTTCGTGCGGCAGCTTCCATTGGGATGATTGAGCTTTGGTTTCCACGTCATAAACATAAACCCACGATTCGTCACCAGTTCTGACCATCTGGAGCAAATTTGGGTCGTCGCGGACAGAGTCCAACATCTCATTAGCTACGTTCATGCGATGCTGTTTTTAGTCGCAATTGAGCAATTTTGGTACGAATTTCGCTGCGACCCGTCTCATACCCAAATCATTGATACAAATCCAATGGCACGAGCCAATCGATATGTTTAGGTCCTCAGCAACTTCTCTAACGGTGATTCGACGATTGGCCAATACCATTTGTTTTTGAAGTACTCGGGCGTCCGGCACGCTCTTCGTCGTTCACATCTTCTCGGCCTTCTGAGAACATTTTGTACCATTGATAAACGTTGCTTTGGTCCAAGGTATGCCACAGTCAACATTCGGAATGCATCCGCGCACTTAATTTCGTTTTTCACACAAAATTTGATACATGTTCTTTGATCAATTTTTTTTTGAATAGGTAAAAATCGAAGACGATCCAAAACACGTGCAAGCAAAGCAGTTATCAACAATTAAGTGAACATTCAAAATGGCCGAGCTTGTTAGCATAAGTGAGAAACATGAGTACCAACATAACGCCACAAGAAAATCGACATTCGAATATACGTAACCCGCGATAATTCAAAATTCGCGATACTTTTTGAACACACCTCGTATTTTAAGAATAATTTTAACAAGTGTACCAGGTTTTCGTGGATCAGCATGGCACTGAGTTGCAAAAAGTTTTAGGTGGGAACTTATTAAAAACAGTTTGGAGATTAATGTGAGAGAGCGAGCGGTCAATAGTCAAGTCGGCAGCGCTGTTTTAAGAGCCGGTACGCAGACGAACGAAAAAAATACTAGAAAGTGAAAGGGAGAGACTTGGTATGTTTAGAGCGGAGTAACGAACAGAATATAAAAATGTATAGAACAGGTCGTTCTAAACCAGGGGTGCTCAAAATTGCCTTACGGCAGTGCCCTTACCAACACAAGCAAAAGAATACACACGCACACATGTATCGACGCCGATTTATTGCATCAAAATTAACACTGAGAGAATTATTTTTATTGAATTATTTTAATTAAAAAAAAAAAATAATTTTGGTTTCTTTATTTTGTTATTTTATATAAAAAATTAAAGTTGATTTAGAAAAGTATCAATATTTATATTTATTTTAGATGTAGATAATTTTAATAACGCCTCCAGATGATTATTGGTTATACGGCTTTGGTGATTGTTTTTAATCAATTTTAATGTTGAAAAAGCACTTTCACAAATATATGTGCTTCCGAACATCGAATACATCCTCAATATGATGATGCACCGTAGAGACGGGTATTTTTTGGCACCTTCCAATTTCCAGAAATCAATTCCTTTTAAATTGCTTGTCCAAGTCACATTGTAGGTCACATAATTCCACTTGAACTTCCGGATTTTGTTCAAGTATATTGCAGGTTATTGGATTAAAAAAAATATCCGTACTATTTTTGATATCATCAAAATCGGTAAATCTTTTTTCAAAATTAACTTTTAGAGCAATAATATGGTTTTTAAATGCTGTGAAATCATAGGTAGAAATTTTTAATTCATCAGGAACTAATTTTAAGGACGGAAACGAATTTAATTTTTTTTAATTGCAAATCAAAGAGAAATACATCTTTTTTTTTTTTAAATCCTTCAATGGAACCGATTAAATTAAATATGTTCTTATTTTTGCCTTGAAGAAAACTGTTAGGGTTGTTAAGGTGTGTTGAAACATCAGTCAAAAACCCAAGGCTAATATTGAATTCTTCCGACTTTATTTCATTTAAAAATTCAAAGTTTGGCATATTGAGATCCAGAAATTCCACCACCTCCTTACGTAATTCAAAAAATCGTTCAAGACATTTTCTTCGACTCAGCCATCTCACTTCCGTGAACATAAATATTGACTTTCGCATTCCTCAATTGTGGGTTAATGAATTATGGCCTCCTCGTATTTGTTGATAATTTTTACAACAACGTTCATTGTGTGAATATTGTTTGTCCCTTTGGTACACAAGGCCTCCTGAATGAATGGCACAATGAAAGGATGGCACACGAATATTATTTTTTATTAATTGTCCAATAAAGCCATTATTTCTCCACAGCATAGCAGGTGCACCATCTGTTCATACTGCGGATAGTTTGTTGATTTCTTCATCTTTTAATTGTAACCTTTCGGTTACCGCATTAAAAATATCGACTCCCCTTGTTTTTCCATAAGTGGAATAAGTGCGAAAATCTCTTCAGTGACATTGAAATCCTTGTCAACCATTCGAATAGGTAGTATTAATTGACTGACGTCAGAAATGTCGCAAGACTCATCCAAAGCGATGGAAAAATAAGAGCAAAACATCAATTTGTCGGTTAACAGAGTGTCCAAATAATTGTAAAGTTCTTCAACTCTACGAGTTACCGAACATCTCGACAAATGAACAGTCTCGATTATATCAGCTGATTTTCTGCCAATTTCTCCAAAACAATTTAACATTTCTAGGCAAGCCTTCTTAATGAACGGGCCATCGGAAAATGGTTTGCACTGTTTAGCAATAGCTAAGCTAGTTATGTATGACGCTTTTAATGCCGATTTGTAATTTTTCTCGGAATTTGTTGCGCATCAAAGTCATAAAATCGCATTAAAAGGTCTTTATAATTTGGAATTAAGCCTTTTACTGCATCCGCCTCCTGCATAATCTTAAAATGCCTTTCGCGGAAACTTTGTGGCAAATTAAACACTGTATTTCACATTTAAAATTTAATGCAAAGTAATCAATCATTTTAATGCGACGCAAAAAAAAAATCCAATGAAATGCACGTGTCGCTGGTCCACAATAAGCTAAAATCAAACTTAAATCAAATTCCATCAAAAACGCAACAAAAAAAGTGTCAGTGCAAAGCCGAGAACAAGACAACAACACTTTGCATTGTGAGTTGAGGAGAAAAAAAAAATTAAATGGAATTGTTGTTGGCTTGGCTCGATACGCATAGCGAAACAAAGAGGAGAAAAAAAAGTTATATGGAATTGTAGTTGGCTTGGCTCGATACGCAGAGCAACACAAAAAGGAATTGGCGTGTGCCCTAGGGAAGTATGGCGTGTGCCGCTCCGTATACTAAGTGCCAAAACAAAAGCAAATGTGCTCGTGTGCCATAGCATTGAGCACCACTGTTCTAAATTATTTGTCTCTCACTCTCTCTTACCGTTTCTTCACACATTTCAAAAATATGAATCCCGCCAAAACCAATAATGTTTGCAAAAGCCATATATACTTAGTCTGCACAAGGAGACACTAGGGTGATCCAAGAATCATCCAAGATTTCTATCGACTTATAAGTTACCCCTTAACTGTGATAACTTACATTATTGTACTTAGCGGGATCTATATTTTTTAATTCCGTGAAGAAACGGTAAGAGAGAGTGAGAGACCAATAGTCGAGAATGACATGTTTTATTAAATTTCTTATTCTCTTCCTGCTATTTCCTAGTATTTTTTTCCTTGGTCTGCATACCGGTCGAAAAGTGTTTCTCGACTATTGACCCCTCGTTCTCTCTCACTGCTTAGAAACCTTTTCGCGTGTCTGAGTACGTAGCTTATAGATTTTTAGTGTGACCGCGTTTTTAAATAGTTCTTCGGCTCTATTGGAAGGCATGTGATATTGTCATAGTATTTTAAATCGGCTGTTTTATATTTGGTGACAATATAATCCATTTGAAATATTTGCAGCTTCGACTTAGAATAGCTTATCTGCGCACAATGATCTCGATATTGTACATTTGTATACCGCTTATTTGTCCTCCAACAAAGTGGGCAACATTCTTTTCTGGATCGACGATGAGGACAAGGGGGGCTCAACAGGTTGCCACTAGGGTTTTTTCTTTGTACCAAATATAATTCACCACCACCCGGGTGGTGGTGGTGGTTGCCGCAGCTACTCCTGCTGCCTCCAAATTTTTGGACTGGTGGAATAACTCGATTTGGGTGCGCGACTCTGATTGTACACCATATCCTTGCTGGCAGTCATTTGACAAAAGTTGCGCTGGTACTGCACCTGCGCGCGGTTCTGTCCATTACTGTACATGTTCTTCTCGAGCTCGGCAATGAAGGACACCCCTCTCAGCAGCAGCGGGCGCTGGCCGACGCCTCTGCATATCCTTCTCGAACTCGGCAATGAAGGATTTGTCCAGCAAGACACTGCTCTCAGCTGCAGCGGGCGGAGGCCGTCGCCTCAGCCGCCTTCATCTCAGTCACCGGACGTGACATTTCATTGTGCTCATCAAAGTCATAACCAAATATGATATCGAGGGAGCTATTTCCTTCCAGGCCTTTATTTATGCAAATGTTTTATATTGCCCAAATCCCTTATTATTGAATATGCCTCTTCTTCCAATTGAATTACTTTAACTTTATCTGCTCTTCTAAACTCCTGGACTGGACTTTTGCCTACATTATTATTTTTGGCGGGATCAATATTTTTGAAATGTGTAAAGAAACGGTAAGAGAGAGTGAGAGACCAATAGTCTAGAACGACCTGTTTATAAATTTATATTCTGTTCGTCACACCGCTCTAGAAATACCAAAACCAAAAGTATCTCCCTTCCACTTGCTATTTTTTTTCGTTCGTCTGCGAACCGATCGAGAAGTGTTTCTCGACTATTAACCCCTCGCTATAAAAATAAAAAAATAAAACTCCTGGACTGGGTTTTTGCATACAATATTATTTTTGGCGGGATCTATATTTTTGAAATGTGTGAAGAAACGGTAAGAGAGAGTGAGAGACCAATAGTCGCGAACGACCTGTTTTATAAATTTTGTATTCTGCCCGTCACATCCCGCTCTAGAAATACCAAAAGTATTTCCCTTCCACTTTCTAGTATTTTTTTCGTTCGTCTGGGTACCGTCCGAAAAGTGTTTCTCGACTATTGTCCCCTCATTCTCTCTCAATGCTTAGAGACAGTACGTAGCTTTACGCAATAAAAACTAATAATATAATATTTAATTATTTTTATGTTGCAGAAGACGTCGACGAGAATATTGAGTGTATTTCGCCAAAACTTCTTAATATAATGAGCACAGATGTGGCCAAACTAAAAGCTAAACATGCTCTGGATTCCATACCGAAAAATAAACTAACACTTCTTATTAATTATGCAATGCGCAACGTCTACTTAGCTAGAAACTATTTTGCTGGACCGGTAAATATTGCACTCATAAACATATTTGATTAAAGACAATTTTTATATTTTGATATATATTTATTTCTACGTTATTTTTAAAAAAATTATTTTTAAGTCGGTCATAGAAATCGTTGTTGATTGGCTATTATGGGCCGATTTTTCAATATCAGGTTGACAATCATTGAGATAAATTGTTATTTTTAGTAATTAAAGGCAAATTTTTCAATGTCAGGGGGTAACTTTTTTCATTGAGATAAAGAGAAACGCACTCGAATGCGTATTTATTTATATTATCTATTACTTTAAGCCGAAAATGACGACTATAGCTTATATAACGTTTTTTTTTATGATTTTCGGGGGCGGAAGTGGGCGTGGCCAAATTTTAAAACAAACTGGGTTTGCGTGCAGCGGATTAGAATACTGTCACCAAATTTGGAGGCTCTAGCTCTTATAGTCTCTGAGATCTGTTTACCAACACAGACAGACGGACATACGAACAGACGGACATGACTAAATCGACTCTGCCGGTGACGCTAATCAAGAATATATCGTCGCAGATTTGCAAAAGTATCGTATGTCGAAAAATCAAATTTTTCAGATGTTTTATTTTAATGTATTCAGCATAACAGAGCAAAATCGTCACCAATTTTTTTACTATCCGTTAACAAATTAAACATTGCCAAAAATTGGGCCATTTAAAAAAAAACAGGTTGGATGTTTGCACATACAATACTTTCGTCCGCTCTGTTTTAAAGACGTCGGCCGCAAAATGTGAGCCATACGATAATAAAATAAAAAATAAACATTTCAGCGGGAGAAGTCGTTTTTGGACGATGATTAAGTAATCATTTTATATTCAAAACAAGAAAGGAAGCTAACCTCGGTAAGCCGAAGTTTGAATATCCTGCAGTCTTCAATTGGATCATTCATTTTGATAAAATTTAAAAAATATCTCAATTCCATTTTTCTAACATTTACCTACACATTTTAGATTGTACATTTCCGTATAAATCAACCAATCGCCTCTATGCCAGCTATATGATATAGTTGTCTGAACTTAATAAAACTAAAACCGTAATTCTAAAACCCTAAATAACAGCTATGTCTCGAAATTTATACAAATACGTTCAGAAAAAGAGAAGTTTTAATTTGTTTCCACCACACTAAGACTCCATACAGCAAAGTCGGACGCCCCACCGATATGTAAATCCAATGCATTAGAGCAGGTGATAAGCCCCGTGTGCAACTAAGCATCTACTTGGATGCGTATAGCGCTTTGGTGGCCTTTTTCACCCTCTCCATTACATTGGGTTTCCATGCTAGCTGGCTGTCAAGTACTATCCCGAGGTATTTGACTTGTGTTTTCGGGGTCAGCCTGGTTGAGTTGACTTTCGGGGGGATCCATAGCGGCGGTACCTTGTATCTCTTGGTAAAGAGAATGAGGTCCGTCTTGTCCGCGTTGATACTGAGTTCTACCTTCTCCGCCCACTCACATACCTCCCTGAGTATTAATTCCATGATAGAGCTGAGAGTCGATGAGCTGTTATTTTTGGGTCTTTCCCTTCGAATCTCTTGATTAGGTCGTCCACCACCATATTCCATAGGAGGGGCGACGGAACTCCACCTTGTGGTGTGCCTCTGTGCGCCCCCTTCACAAAGGTCGCGCTGCTCCAATCGGACTGTACCCGCTTACAACTTAGAAGGTTCCATATCCAGAGGTTGATGGCGGGATGCGTGCCGGTCGCTTCTAGGCGTTCCATTATTGCTTCTGTCTTGACGTTGTTAAAGGCCCCGGATATGTCCACAATC
Source organism: Drosophila lacteicornis (assembly GCA_008044355.1). Taxonomy (NCBI): domain Eukaryota; kingdom Metazoa; phylum Arthropoda; class Insecta; order Diptera; family Drosophilidae; genus Drosophila; species Drosophila lacteicornis. Next base: position 13,976 of record VNKF01005918.1, read on the forward strand.
ACTCCGAGAGCATATTCCTTGTTATATAGGGCTCGCTCTAGAGTGGCTACTAACGAATGCAGTGCCATTTCTACTGATTTCTCTTTGGTGTAGGCATGCTGGTTGGCCGACATTAGTCTCCCTACATCATTTAAGATGTGTAGGTCCAGCAGCTTTTCGAGTGTTTTTAATAAAAATGAGGTGAGGCTTATCGGTCTGTAATCCTTGCTTTTGGCAGGAAGACAATCCAAGAGGTCCTCCATTGGATAGGGATATAGTCCGTGCTTAGACAAGCTATGTATATTGCGGAGAGCCATAGTGCTGCCCTCAGTCCACTGTCCGTCGTCGCGTTTAAGCTGACTCTGTACGGTAGGTTGCTTTGGTAACAACTTTCGGAGTCTAGCCGTTTCTGGGACCGTCCCGATATTAGAGCAGAAGTTTCTCCACGAGTAGGGTTTTGTATTCGCTGATGACATCATCTTTTGCCTGCTTGGAGATTCTGAAAAATTCCCTGAGGTTATTTCTTTGCTTCGATAGGTACTTGTTCCACCAAGGTAACTTGGTCCTCTTTTTCGTTCTCGATACTGGGCATGATGCATGGTATGCATGGAGTAATTCCTTGGAAAGGGTCTCTAGAGACGTTTTTATGTCTTTCGCGGAATTTTACTACGCCCGGATATGTGGCAAGCCATGTCTTGACTGTCTTTTTAAACTTTTCCCAGTTTGTATTCCGTGGAATTCTAAACTCAGCGAAATTTAATTAAAGGCACATGGATATTTAATGTTTTATGGGAAATTAGATGATAAACGCATCAAATTTTTATTAAATAATAAAATAAATAACGATATTAGTTCAACAAATGTCTTAATACTACAAATCAACAGGTTTTAGATTAACAAACAAATTATTTTCAAACAATTTTTTTTTATACAGCGAAAGTCAATTAGAGTCATGTATGGAGTCATGATATGGAAAAATAACAATATACATATTATTGTCGAAGAAAATAATGATTAATAGTGAGTCCAACTTCCAGATTTTGAAATCACTTCAAAAATTCGATTTTTCATTGAGTCTATGACCTTTTGAAACTCTGAAGTAGGAATTTTGGCCCATTCATTGACTACAGCAATTCTGAGCTCTTCCACCGACTCGAATTTGCGATGACCTGCATATACACGGGGAACGTGCTGCCCACTTCATAACATCGATCTCCAATCTTGCAACTTTATGCGATTCCTTAAAATCTGGTTTAGACTTGATTTTCTTCCGAAATAACCGATTACTTCCAGATAAAATTTGTTGTACACGACGCTTAGTAACTTAGAAAATTTGGCACCTTCTTCTTACTTGAGGACTTGAAACACACTGCCTTTACTAGAATTTCGCTTCAAAACGTTCAGAAACTCTGAATAATGGGCAAGCTTTAGCCTAAACTAACTGTTAGCTCTCTTTAAGCTAAAAATAGAAATAGAGAGACGAATGTAAAAGGGAGAATAGGATTGGAAGATGCCTTTTGGTTCCAATACATTCTGCCTTTAATTGAATTTCGCTGAGGGTATAGACCAGGGGTCCGCACCACTACAGTCAAATGCCAACATTGCATTTGTATGAGTGAACATCGAACACTCTATGGCTAGATATGAGAAAACAAAACAGCTAAAATATATTGTTATATGGCAACAAAATTAGCTATAACCTAAAAACTAGCTATTTAACGCTAAAAAAAGCTAAATTTAGACACATAATTACAATTAGTCTTCACTGATTCTTCTGTTCTCTTTTGTGCATACTATGCGTGAGCGGCAGCGACGCCGACTGAGAAAAATCCTATCCCGCGGGATAGGGCCGTGCGGACCCCTGGTATATATATGGTATGGTATATATAGACTGTCAGTTTTGGCAAATGTTCGAATTCGTATTTTTTTTCTCGAGACTATCAATAAGTGTGTCAAGTCTTATATTAATAACCTAACTAACAGTCATATGACTGGCACAGAGTTGTATGGCCCTGACAATTATTGCT
>VNKF01005940.1:0-15672 GCA_008044355.1 Drosophila lacteicornis
CATCAAGAAGAAAATGCGTGGTCAACGATTTTCGTCGCCAGAAGATGCTGTTGAAGCATTCAAAAACCATGTTTTTGAGGTGTGTCAATCAGAGTGGAAAAAGTGCTTCGAAAATTGGTTTGAGCGCATGCAAAAGTGTGTAAATCTTGATGGAGAATATTTTGAAAAACAATAAAACTATTTTCCTTAATAAATATTCGTATTTTCATTATTAGGCCAGAAATATATGTAGCAGCCCACGTACCAACGATTCGGAAAGATGGGTGGGGCATGGGTAGCGTATACCTACGCCTCAAAAAGCGCCACCCCGGAGACAAAGATGCGCATATCCCGCAGGCGGGCGAGGTGGAGAAGGACCTAGGTCTGGAGTCCATCGTCGATGCCGCCCAAGATCTGACTCTGGAAGGTTCGTCGGAGGAGAAGAACGGTGACCTGACCGTAGTAGTTAACCCGTCAGGAGGTGAGCAGAGTGCCCATGACCTTAAGGGTGCTGCAGCTCAATCTCCATAAAAACAAGGTCGCATCGACGGAACTCCTGACTGCCATGAAGCAAGGGTTCGTCGACACAGCCTTTGGTCCAGGAGCCATGGATTGCCTCTGGCAATTCCGTGGCCGGACTAAGGTCCTCCAACTACAATCTGATCTACGCACCATCGGTAAGCAGGAATAGAACCGCCGTACTCGTGAGGAAGGGTAGCCACGGTAACATTATGTCTCATTACAGCTCTGATGACCTGACTGTGGTGATGCTAGAGAGCGAGGAGAACAGCCTTCTGGTAGCTTCCTGCTACATGGCACACGACTGGCCAGCTCCACCGGAGGAACTCAGGAGCCTTGTTAAACACTGCCCGAAAGACCAGCAACTGCTCGTGGGTGCAGACGCCAACGCACATCATAGCGTGTGGGGGAGCCCCGACATCAACGACAGAGGTCAGTCACTCTTAGAATTTATACTTTCAACTAACTTATCTATAGGAAATGTGGGGGAGGAGCATACATACTTAGGCCCCACCTTATCAAACGTACTAGATATAACACTCTTCACAGGACAAAGTACTATGCTATCGGGATGGAGAGTCCTTGAAAGGCCATCCTTCTCAGATCACAAGTACATCCAATTCGAATACAATTTCGAACATTCGCCAAAGCTGACAGTCTACAGAAACCCCCGTGATACAAACTGGGAAAAGTTTAAAAAGACAGTCAAGACGAGACTCGCCATACGTCCGGGTGTAGTAAAATCCGCGGAAGACATAGAAACGTCCTTAGAGACCCTTTCCAAGAAATTACTGGATGCGTATCATGCACCATGCCAAGTATCGAGAACTAAAAAGAGGACCAAGCCACCCTGGTGGAACAAGGACCTATCGAAGCAAAGAAATAACCTGAGGGAATTCTTCAGAATCGCCAAGCAGGCGAAAGACGATGTCATCAACGAAGAATACAAAACCCTACTGAGAGAATACAAGAAACCACTACGCAAGGCGCAAAGAAGCTCGTAGAGAGGGTTCTGCTCCGATATCGAGACGGTCCCAGAAACCGCTTACTCCGGAAGTTGTTAGCAAAGCAACCTACCGTATAGAGTCAGCTTAAACGCGACGACGGACAGTGGACTGAGGGCAGCGAAAAGGCCCTAACAGCACTAATGCAAGCACACTTCCCAGGATGCACGGAGGTTTCCGATGCCAATGAGCACCAGGTTCTGGCAACTGGGATTGAAAACCCCCCAACTGATATAATTTCCTCTAGAAGAATTCACTGCACTATAGACTCCTTCGCGGGTATAAAAGCACCAGGACTAGACGGAATATTTCCAGCCATGCTACAGTTGACCAAAGATGAGATTACCCCATGGCTCTCCGCAATATACACAGCTTGTCTAAGCACGGGCTATATCCCTATCAAATGGAGGACCTCTCGGATTGTCTTTCTGCCAAAAGCAGGAAAGTGCAGCCACATGAGCCCCAAGGATTACAGACCGATAAGCCTCACCTCATTTTTACTAAAAACACTCGAAAAGCTGCTGGACCTACACATCAGAAATGATGTAGGGAGACAAATCTCAACCAAAAATCTCACCAAAGGGAAATCAGTAGAAACAGCACTGCATTCGTTAATAGCCACTAAATAACAAGGAGTATGCTCTCGAAGTGTTTGTGGACATATCCGGAGCATTTAACAACGTTAAGACTGAAGCAATAATAACCTCTGGATAAGAAACCTTCTAAGTTGTATGCGGGTACAATCCGATTGGGGCACCGGTTCCATTAGGAAGGGGGCGCACAGAGGCACACCACAAGGTTGAGTTCTGTCGCCCCTCCTATGGAATATGGTGGTGGACGACCTAATCAAGAGATCCGAAAGCCCCAAAAATAACAGCTTATGCCGACGACATAAGCATAATTATTACGGGAGTCTGTCCATCGACTCTCAGCTCTATTATGGAATTAACAGTCAGGGAGATATGTGAGTGGGCGGAGAAGGTAGAACTTAGTATCATCGCGGACAAGACGGACCTCATTCTCTTTACTAAGAGATACAAGGTACCGCTATGGATCCCCCCGAAAGTCAACTTAACCAGGCTGACCCCGAAAACACAAGTCAAATACCTCGGCATAGTACTGGACAGCAAGCTGGCATGGAAACCCAATGTAATGGATAGAGTGAAAAAGGCCACAATAGCGCTATACGCATCCAAGAAGATGCTTAGCTGCACATGGGGCTTATCACCCGCTCTAATGCATTGGATTTACATATCGGTGGCGCGTCCGAGTCCGCTGTATGCAGTCTTGGTGTGGTGGCAGGCCTCCGAAAAGAGAACGTGCAACAGCCTTATGGAGCAAACTCAGCGGCAGGCACTGCTCTGCATATCAGGGGCGCTGAGATCTACCCCAACAAAAGCGCTCGAAATCATACTCGGATGTCAAAACATCAACATTCATGGGACCGGACGACTGGAAAAGCGGTCAGGACCATAATGAACACCTTATTATTTACACCGACGGCTCCAAGATGGAAGGAGGAGTAGGAGCGGGCATATATTGTACAGACCCTAAGACAAGGCTGTCATACAAGCTACCGAGCCAATGCAGAATATTCCAGGCAAAAGTCTTCGACATCAGGAAAGCAGCAGCGGCCGCGCAGAGTATAAGCCGCCAAAACGAGACGGTAAACATATTCGTAGACAGCCAAGCTGCGATAAAATCCATGCAGTCGTCAGTCGTCTGTTCTAAAACTGTACTGGCAAGCAGGGAGGCACTAGATAGCCTCAGCACGACAAAGTCAGTGCGGATCTACTAGGTTCCCAGCCACCAGGGCATCGATGGTAACGAGGCGGTGGACGATCTCGCAAAGGAAGGTGTCGGGCTGCCGAATGACAGAATGGAGAGCATACCTGTCTCCTTAAGAACGCTTCAAGGCGAGCTAGAGAGACGGGCCGACATGCCAATCAAAAAAAGGTGGAGGAACTCCACAACCTGCATGATCTCGAAGATCTTGTGTATAATAATACAAATAATAACAAACTCAGCCATTACGTACCATCTATCTACCACGGAAAGATTGCAGACTGCTAGTGGGAATACTCACAGATGAATCCGAGGCAATGGAAACCTTAGAGCATCTTATTTGCAGGTGCCCCGCACTATCACGGTCAAGGATCAGATACATAGGCGCTCCGGTATTGGCATCGCTAGAACATGCATCCACTAGAACGCCAGGCAATATACCTCGATCCTTAAGGACTTCGAAACCTCCTAAACTATCGCCAGGTTCATACTCACCCATCCGGACAACTAAGGGCCATATTGGCCTATGCAGGGCATGCGAGGGCCGTACGGGTTAACCTAACCTAACCTTTTACGATTTTATGTTTACGGTGGGCATTTAGGTAGTGTAGGAAAGTCCTTATCTTTTTCAAACAAATTGAACGAAAATTTTGAAGATTTTTTTGACTTTTGTTCGTTGGTGAGTCGCCGGATCGAAGTCAGGGGGTATTTTTAGTCCATGTTAATTAGTTTTAAATTAAATAAAAACATAGACTTTGGTCTTCCTTCTTCCTTTTCCATCCAATATATTTCGAATCCCTTCGGGATTCGTCTTCAGGGCTGTACATTTAATATAAAATTATAAACAACACAATCAATTACAAGTTTAGCACAATAACAACCAAATATAACCTACATGAGAACACAGCGTCCGTTTCGCCCACTGTGTAGTTTGCAACTAATTTGTCTTTTCTCTTTTTGGTCAAGTAGGTATGTGAGCAGTTCTCTGTATCAGTCTTGTAATTCAGTTTTATTTGTGTGGGAGTTTTAATAATATGCAGCATTTCCGAAGTGAATCGTTTGTTGTAGTGTTGTTCTTGTTGTAAGATCTTTACATCTTCGAACTTCGGCACAGTGGGATGCATGTGCCGTTTTTTTGACTACGTTATTATTATTCTTAAGTTTTACGTCAGATTTGTGGCTCATTATTCAAGTTCGTAGTTTCGATTTTGTTGTGCCAACATATACTTTAATACATAAGTTAGTTCCGTCTCCTCCGCATGGAAATATGTATATCACATTATTTTTGTCCAATATTTCTATCTTCTTCTTTGTGTTACTGAAGAACTGTCCTATTGTGTATATTGTTTTATGTGCTATTGTAGTGTTGTCTTTATTATATATATCGGAATGCATCAACCGTTTCGAGAAGCTCGGTATATATACTGCCGATTTATATGTTTCCTCAATTTGATCTTGATGTTTCGGTTTGTTAAGTTTATGTGTCTTTAATAAATGTTTTATAGTCGAAACTGGGAAGTCATTTTTGCTGAGGATGTTAAATATTTGCTATTTATTGTTGTGATGGAAAACTGTACAACTCGTATCTAGTACTCGTCTTATAAAGTTTTTGGTATTGTTTATTATTATGCTTTTGGGGTGTTTAGAGTTAAAATTTAAAGGTCTTCCTGATGCTATGTACCAATTAAGTTTTAAAGTGTTGTCGTCGTTTAGAAATGGTAATTTATTATCCTTCTCTAGTTCTAATGTAAACAAGTCATCCACAAACTTTGTTAAAAACCTCGTATTTTTTATTGTATTTAATACCTCTTCCATAATGATAAGGTGACGCAGGAGATCCCATTGGTAAACCTTTTAATTGTATATATGTATTGTCCTCATATTGAAAATATCTGTTGTCAGTAACGCAGTGATGTCCAAGTGCCCGCCTCTTGTGGTTGGTAAAAACTCTGCCGGTTCTCTGCCGCTACACAGACACTGTAAACGGTCGTGTGGCTTCGGCAAGCGTCTTCGTGCGCGGTGTTCGTTCGCTTCGTGGAATTCGACAACGAAGCGCAAACGAAAATCAAATCAGTTGCTGTCATAGAGCAACTTATAGATTCTCTCTGTTTCTGTTCAGCCGTCAACGGAGCAAGGTCTCGCTGCGCAACTCATTAAATATACACTGACAAAAATGTTTTTGGAAGAGTGGGAATATGCATTTTTCTATATTGAAAATATTTATGGGAATGCGAAATGTTTAAGTTGTTCCTTTATTATATTATTTCTGTTATTTAATTATTTGTTATTTAGTAATTTGTTTTCTTATTTATATAATTAGTTATCTAATAACTAATTATTTCAGCTCTAATATATTTAGCAAGAAGCAATTAATTTTATTAAGTTTGAAGTTTCCGTTTCTTTTGCGCAGTGCAAAGCATTAAAACGTCTCGCACGAAGCCAACTTCGTTTTTCTCTTACGCACACAAATGCAAGTCACATGTCATTGTATTTGTGTGGACATCACTGCAGTAATGCAAAAATATGTAATGTCCATAAATAATTTATTTGGGATGTTTGTGTGAGCCTCTATCTCAGACCATCTTTTTTGAATGGCTCGTATGGTATCTACATTATTGGTACGATGGTGAATTTGTCATAGAGCATATGGGTCTCAGTGGGGTGTTTTCCTTATGAATTTTCGCTAATCCATAAATTCGTCATTCGTCATTTTAAATTTTTCTTTTCTTGAAATTATGCTTAGTTTAAATAATTTATCCACTAGTTCGTTATTCTTTGTCTGTAAGCGAGTCGTCGGGTTCTTTTTCATCCTTCTATATGTGTTAGGTTCCTCCAGAATATGCATAGTTTTGTCCTTGTAGTCCTTCTTTTCTATTGTCACCTTTACATTTCCCTTGTTTTTTTTTTTTAATTATAATTCATATTTCCACACGCAAAACATGCATGATGGCCTAAATTCTGACATAAGATACATTTCCCTGACTTCAAAGCTTTTTTGGCATTCCCTTGGGTCGCCACAGCTAAGACATCGCTTTCCACTCTTTCACCTTGATCTTGTATAACCGAGGCGACCACAGTTTTAACATTGCATAATAGGAGGAACATAATTGTAAAGAGGTCCCAATAACAAGACCTATACATGTGAGTTTTTGTAAGAAACTGATTTATTTTTGAACGACCTTCGCTTTATATAGATTACACGGGATTAAAATTTTACTCTTATCTTTGGCCTACGCAGAGGCCGCATATCTGGTCATTACCTTTAAAGATATCCCTTGAATCCACGCAGGTCACAATGGGCGATTTGGTCTCGCTAGCGGCATTTAATTAATAACTTCTAAACTAAAATATATGACTTTAGAGAAAAATCATAAAATTTTGTAAAAACAAAAAATTTGTTTTGCATTTTTTTTCTCTTTTTACGTTTTAAAAAACATTTTTTCTTAAATATAAATTTTCTTTTAATTTAAAATTTTTTTAACTCTAACTCTAATAAAGCATTTAAGCTATCTTCCATGGTATTTTATTAATGCAACTTTTTCTCATATTGCTCTCGCGTATGTTTCGGAAGTCCTTGTTCCTGGCTTCAAGTGCTTCATCGGGCAATTTAAAAATGTACATACACTACATTGTACATACGTACATTGGCGCCATTATATCGCACGGCCAAGGCTCGAATGCGCCACCTGTCGGCTACAGCTTGCAACAGCAGTGCCTTAGGGCGGTGTGTTAAAATTCGAACCTTATTGCTAATATCTCCCATGATTTTACTGAAATTTTCAGGAAGCGTCCTCTCTATTTTATTCATTTATTGTATTTCTTAACTTTAACCCGAAAATAACGAGTATAGCTTAATAACGGTTTTTTATGATTTATGAGGGCGCAAGTGGGCGTGCCAAATTTTAAAACAAACTTGATCTGCGTGCAACAGATTTTTTCATAAAACTGTCGGTCCTTTCTGCACTGTAAATGGTACCATACAAATTGAAAATAAATATTGATCTATCATGTTTCCATCAAAGTCATCAAATTTTTGCATGAATTTAGAAGGCCGCTGCTGGCACCACAGCCCCATTTGTAGGTAGCAGTTAATTGGGTGTTATTACTACTTTCAATATGGTATTTGAAAACTTTCTGGATGTGCTTTAATAATCCTAGCAATCGTATGGTCCACTAAGCTTCATAGTGCTACTTCAGCGAAATGATCAGTGATAGTGATGACACTGGGATAGCGTTTTTTTCCCACAACGCAGTTTATCGTATCAAGGATATATATATCGGCGTTTTGGCGGCACTCTTTGGCAAATTCCATGTGTACTTGGTATGTCCAACATCTACAAATAGGGCCAGTGCTTTTTCATCTGAAAATTTTAACGGTAGACGCTGTGGGGTAGTCATAGTTTTCATTATCTTACTGCTAAACTTTTCGTCGGCGTTTACCATTGACACCAACTGACAAGCACTGCGTTTTCCAGATACAAGCTGCAGCTTGCAGCTAATAGTGCATATGATGGCACATCTTTAGAAAGGTTTGAAAAAATTTGTTGACTTACGTTTTTTTCAACAATCCGAAATATCTTTTTGTGGATGTTCAACATTTTTGGAAGATTATCTTTCAATCAATACTAGCGGCGGCCTTTCCAATTTACTATAAGTCTAATAAGAACATTTCGCAGCTTTTTGTCAATCTCGCACTGATCCAAAATTTTTCATGGCAGGGGAAAAAAAACCTTAACTATTTTTTCTCATCTGAACGCCTGGAACTTCTTAATAGGTAGTCCGCTGGTAGTGGCAAGGAAGTATTTTCTTCTTTCAGGTGAGTCTTTGGTCTTACATTTATAGGTGGTAGAGACCGGCAGCAGCATCAATGTTCTCGGCCGCAGCTTCCCAGCGATTTATGTACTGGAGGGATTCCCCTCTAAAAATTTCATTCTTCTGCAGAAAGCAACTCATCTTCGACGTCTATTAATTCGGCTTCTGCTATATTCTCGTAATCTGAGCAAAGTTGCTCGTTTGATGTGAGATGAAATTTTTGTTTGTTTTGCGAGCTGGGAGTATATCCGTTATAAACCCTGTGGGAATTTTGATAGTTTGTTGGTTGGGGGAACTTTGAAGAGGTGTTCACCTCCATCGGCTCGGGAGCCGGGGGGAAGTTTATTGCTTATATCTGTTGTTATCCTTGTTAAGCTGCTTTTTTTTAAGTATTGAGGATTTTTCATCAAATGGTTTGCCCTTTATAGTGTTGGTTATTGGAGTGACCTTGTCGCCAATTTGCAGGCTTATTGCCTGCCGGCTTGGTCGGGTCGATTTGTTTTGCAAAATTTGCTGCGAAAACACCTCGGTCGTGGCTAGACTGAGCTTCTTGTGCTAGTGGCTGTGGGCATGACCTTAGGTTTTGCTGAAAAAACCGCTGTTCTAAGAGAATTTTTCGCCATGAAATGAACGTGTGAACAGCGTCATTTCTATATTTTTCATTGAGAATTTTCTTTGAGTCATTAAGGTTTTATTAGTTAACGCCGTGCATTTCTTTTCGATCTCATCGTAGTACGTTAATAGGGGCCAAATCTCCATGTCTCATGAGATTTAACTCTTGCTGAATTACCTGGACAGGGGTCTTGTCGACGTATGTAAAATCTAATCGTGCTGAGTGAGATAGCTTTAAAATTTAACACTGTGCCGAAGGATGCTAGGACTCGCGGCTCCTCTTATTTTATGGCGTATAATTGCCACTGCCTGGTAGTGTCTTAAGCTGCCATCGTAAGGTAGATATATTTCGTAAGATATCTCTGCAACTTGTCGCCAAGCGACGCAATCTTATTGTTTGCCATCGAATTCTGGAAGGGATTTTACTATGTCGAGGGATTCGTAACATGAAAGCCTATCCTTAATTTTTATTTTCTGGAATGTCTCTGCTAAAGGCGTGTTGACTTTCATAATATTTATTTCGTCAGAGAGTTCTTTTTTTCTTCAAAAACTTCTGTTGATTAAGGGCCGTGCTGACGGCTACCTTGAAAATTGTTTTCCGTTCTTCAATGGGCATGGTGTCTTTTTTCATTTCCCTATTCTGCAGTTATTTTAAAAGCTACGTACTCAGACACGCGAACAGCGTTTCTAAGCAGTGAGAGAGAGCGAGAGGTCAATAGTCGAGAAACACTTTTCGGCAGCGCTGTTTTAATAGCCGGTACGCAGACGAACGAAAAAAATGCTAGAAAATCCCAGGAAGAGACTTTCGGTATTTCGAGAGCGGGGTGACGAACAAAATAAAAAAATTATGTAACAGGTCGTTCTCGACTATTGGTCTCTCACTCTCTCTCAAAAATATAGATCCTGATAAAAACAATAATGTATACAAGAGCCGAGTCCAGATGCTTAGAAGAGCAGATAAAGTTATAGTAATTAAATTGGAGGCAAATTCACTAATAAGGGATTTGGGATATATAAAATATTTGCATAAATAAAGGCCTGGAAGGAAATAGCTCCCTGGATGTAATATTTGGTTATAACTTTAATGAGCACTATAAGATATCGCGTTCGGTGACTGAGACAAAGCCTTCAGAGGCGACGGCGACCTCCCGCTGAGAGGGGTGTCTGGCTAAACAAATTCTTCATTGACGAGCTCAAGAAGGACATGGAGAGGCCGCTGCTGCTGAGAGCAGTGTCTGGCTGGACAAATCCTTTATTGCTGAGCTCAAAAAGTACATGTACAGTAATGGACAGAACCGGTCGCAGAAGCAGTACAGAACTCTAGCCAAATAAATGCCAGCAAAATGGTGTACAATCAGAGTCGCGCATCCATTAAAAACCAAGTAGCTTCGAATCAATCCACCAGTCCAACAATTTGGAGGCAGCAGGAGTAGCTGCGTTTTTAAAAACGCGGTCACACTGAAAAGATTAAATCTTTTTGGAGTTGCGAACTGTTTTACTGTCTGAGTACTAGGCTTAACGTTTGTCGTCAGTATCACTTTCTTCTAACATTAGTCACTCTAATAGTCAATTCACCCTAGGCTCCATCCCCAATCTACCTTCCACCGTCTAAGATGACACCGTCTGAGCTGTTGCAAATATTCTCAAAATATTGCACCATCACCCTATCTCAGCTGTTTCACCCCGTCTGTATACCATACTTTTGATTCCATCATTAAAAAGTTGACATTTGCAATGGAAAAGTTGACATTCACAACGAACAAATCAACTTTAAATCAAGTCGAAATAGTTTCTTGCCTTCACCCTGGAGTAAATCAGTTGATTAACGGCCAATTGCGAGAAAAGATGAAGATGGTGTCGTCGCCTTCGTGCCTATATCCATACCCTCTACTGAAGAACTGGTTCAAGGAATAGAGGTGGAGCGCCGGAGGAAATGCCGATGGCAAAAGCCTGAATAATCGCCATTATATTGGCTGCAAGGAATTCATAACTTACGTTTTGCTTTTTATTTTTTGCATTGCTTATCGTTTGATTTACATTGAAAGCTAACGGTAGATGGTGTCATGGAATTTCAATGGATGGAATTCCATCTTCTCATCGTTCCCCCTGTAATTACTTTAGTGTGAAATGGCTATTATTGCGCTACTGAGTACTTGGCTCAAGAAGTTTTTCGCCAATGAAATTTTTTCGTCGTTGGTACTATGGATTTTTGGTGAGCAGTGGATGGAAATGTTTGATATACTATATACTATAGACTATATACACCGATACCCTTGCGAAACTGGAGACAGGCAATAGAAAACAAAGCCGTATGGCGGGATCCCAGTCGGACCTGGTCGCTTCCAGCAAGCACATTTCTATTCGTTCTCAGCGAGTAAAGAATGTATTCTCAATATGTGCGGTCTTCCTTTCAGATTAATATATAGTGAAAGAAGGAACAACTGTTCTTTTTTTTTTGTATGCTGCGACAGTTCTTTCGCAACATGTAAATAACTTATATTACACTTCGGCAATGTTCGGGTTTCGCTTCCAACTTTAGTTTCTAAAATATGCGTTATATAACCCATCTGCAGCACACATTAATAACGGTTCTGTAGCAATGTATCTTTCATGCAAAATACCGCTTCAAAATAACCCATTGATAACAGTTATCGAACTGTTGTGAAGAAAGCAATTAAAAACACATCTGTTGCATACATAAAAAACCGTTCGGTGAGAATGCTTTAATAACCATTAAAACAACAATAACAATATATTTAAAAACGAGTATTTTATTCATTTTGAAATGTACATATAATATATGAAGGTAAATTTAATCGTAAAGTAAAATTTTTTATATGATTAGTGAAGAAATCCTAATAATGTTTTTTTAATACAATAATTAAATAACGTTATAAAAATAATAAATGGGAAAGTAATTTTATAAACACTCACCGTAAAACGCAAATATTATCTGAAATAAAAATGTTTTAATATTATGACCTATAAATAAATTAAATCTGAAATGATAAATATTATATTTTCGTATACTTACCAGATCTGAAATAAAAGTAATATATTATTTATTTTATCAGGGCGATTGCTTACCTTATTTTGTTAATATATCTGAAATTGAAAGGATCTAACTTATGTAATAATGGATATGTTTTGCTTACCTTGCATACTTATTAAAATTAATTTCACAACTGCCTCAAGCAAATTTTTTAATGCAACATAAAGCAAATAACAAAAGAAAATGAAAAACCCAAGCGCGTATTTTTTCATTCTCTTTTCTTCATATTTGCTTGTGCGTTTCTATCCTTTTTTATTATCTTATTTTCGTTTCAAAAGGATTTCGAAATAATGCATCTTTTTATGTGCTAAGAGAAGCGACAATTGCACTTATATGATAGAGAAAAAACAACAAATGTTGGTTTCTAAAATACGCCATATTTATGCGTTCTAATAGAAGCGACGTTTGCACTTGACTGAAAGAGAAAGAGAATAAAAATCAACAATAAATGCTGGTTTCGGATAGAACGCATATTTATGCGTTTTAAGAGAAGCGACGATTGCACGAACCCGAAGCCATAAAAAAAATCGACTGGTCGGGAAGCGCTCGGGTTATTTACTTCAAAAAAAAAAAAACTTATACTTTACTTTTACTTCTCTAAGAACGCATATTCTTAGAGAAGTAAAAGCTGCACATACTACTTATTTTATAATTCATTTCTTCGCTTCTTATATAACAACAGAAAAACACATGTTAGTGCATACATCTAATTTGTATTAAATCATAGTTCTGGCAATTTTTGAGCTAGAATTGGCGCCAAATAAAACCGTTGCAGATGCGTTCTATTGACAAGCCGTTCTACAAGGTCCGACTGGGATATTCCAGCGGGGAAAATTAATTTATTTACAATACAATTAAAGAAGACCAAATTAGGTGGAATCTCGAGCATAAAAAACAATATAAATAAGTTAGTTGGTAGAATCTGCGCCACCAGGCTAAAAAATTGCAGTGGGCTGCCTTTAGTCTCCAGACAAATGGCTTGGTGGTGGAACCACTTGAAATCTTTATTCTTACTTAGCCGAAAGAGAATGCTAACTTCAGCATTTGCCTAGTAGAGACGCTTTTTCAGTATTTTGTGAGTTTCGTGCAGTAGTTGGAAAATGTAGCGTAGTGTAGAATGACCCTTAAACACGGGAACAACTTTGCATTTATACCATAATGCAGAATAGGGAAATGCAACTCTAGTACAAACGGGGCCTTAGTCGTATAGGGAACACCGCAATTATTTTTGTCATTACTATCGCTATAGTCTGAGACCAATCGATAGTGCCGCCCGGCTAGAGTCATGCAGCTCTAGCCAAAAGACAGTTTTTTTAATACAACTAAATTTTAAAATTAACAGATATATGTCACAACATGAATCAAAGATCTGTTGGACGATTTCTTTTGCAAACTTTTCGGTCGTCTTTTTTTAAAAATGATAAAGCTTGGTTGATACCTAAACAACCTACCTATATACCAAGCTACCTATGTTTACGTAATACAAGTTTTTTTAACAGACGTAAGTGCAGAAAATGTGTTGTGCATTGTTATTATAAAGTTATCAACACATTATTTTGATAATGGGATCCGTCTTCCTTTTGTTTACTATACTTTGTGGGCTCACAGCTTATTTGATGCAGGCGTAAAATCAAACTTCAAAACCGTCTAGCATGTAAACTACATACATATGTATGTGAGATATCAAAAAAATTGTATGCAGTTTTAAAAAGTAATGTTTTAATATACATACATACATATATTATAAATATACATATGCAATAACTTGAGTTATTTTTAGTTTTAGGTGTTATCTGATGGAATTGAAAATAAATAAGTGTATTTATATATCACTACTGGCCAAAATAATAAGCACATAGGCAACGTGCCACTTTGTTTAGTTATTCCTCGATTATTTTGGTTACAGCGTTTTTTTTTAATTCTATGCTTAAATATGTGTTGAATGGTCGTTTTTGGGCTGGCTAAAATAATAAGTACACCAATTCTACAAAGCCTAAAACTCGAAACGTATTACAATTTTCCCACTGTTTTCTTAATAGTAGTAATCTTATGATAGTATTAAGTATATTAACACTTATTTTGAAATAATTTGTTTATTCTTTTTGGCATACTAAAAATAAATTTGTGACGAGTTACCTCTGGAATCTTATACCGGGCTTTTTGCAAGAACTCCTACAATACTTGGGCATTTTGAAATGTTTTTGGCACAAATACAAAGTTTCTAGTCTCCCCTTAAATTTACAAGTGGATTTAAGTCCCGTAAACCGACTCTGAAAACTTATAACGTTTACCTTGTTTCTGGAAGTCGGGCATTGATCAGTCCTGGTGTGGGTTTTATGTCGTTGTCCTGTTGAAATAAGAATCTCAAGGACATTTTTTTGGCAGTAAACGGTTTGCATAATGCCTGTTAACTTATTTTTATAACCGAATCGGGTCATAATCCCAGTTATGCCATGTATCGGACAAAGGCATGACGAGAAATACAGCCCCAAAATATTACTCATCCGCCACCGTGCTTGAGGGCCTTCTATATGTAGCGGACGTCAAATTTTTTGCCTTTTGGGCTTTGTACATGTCGTTTGGAGTCAGTATCAAACTGATTAATTTTTATTTCGGCGTTCCATAAAATAATATTACACTCTCTCGACCCATCTGGTCTAGATACCCCAACATATTTTCCACAACTTTTTGCAGTGTTTAAAAAACTGCAGTAAGTTTCATTTCATGTGATTTTGATTTTGCTTCTGCTTCCGAAATAAACAGAAGTCGCAGTCGAAGCAAAGGCAAAAATGAAAAAGCGACCAAAATCAAACAGCAGCAACAGTCGCCGGTTTTCGTTTTTTTGCATTCTGCTTTGCTGTTGCTTTCGATCGTGAGCGTAAGTCGAAGCAGACATTTGGTTCTTCTTGTTCTTCTTTTTATTTTATTTTTACTCGTTTTTCATTAGTTAAAAAAATTATAAAGGAAATCAAAATGTATAAGAACAAATTAAGTTGAATAAATAATAAGTAATAAATAATAATTAATTTTTGAAATATAGATATTATTGTCAATCGCTTTGATTAAATGATGCAATGGAACCTTTTAGATTAGGTTTCATGTCCAATTTGAGCGGTAAAGGCCATGAGAGACATGAAAGGTTTAATTTATGATATACTGACGATGCAGTTGTTCGATGTTTCTGAAAATATCTTCTTTGGCTCTTGTTTTTTCAGTAAGCACTTTTTATTGTAAGGTATTCTGAATTCAAATATATCAAGCGTTTGAGGGTTTTCACCATATCCCGTAGACTTTTCCGTTTTTATACCCTTGGTATTATAATTTTTCCATGATATTTGCAAATCACTGAAGGAGGCATTTCCGACTCCGTAAAGTACATATATTTTTGATCAGCATCACCAGCCGAGTCGATCTAGCCATGTCCGTCTGTCGGTTTCTACGCGAACTAGTCTCTCAGTTTTTGAGCTATAGCTGCCATTGAAACGATGGCGAAATGAATGTAAAAAAAATGTATATTCTCTGTTTTTCACCGTATTTCTATAAATTTCGAGATATAGCAGTTTTTAACGGATTTAGAATTACGGTTTTAATTTCATTAAGATCGGACAACTATACGTGGGCTGCTATATATATTTCTGGCCTAGGCAACACTAAGTGTTGTTAGGTGGAATCTGACATTTCCATTGAAAAGTTCGACATTTTTAAGCATAAACGTACTCAGAACGGTTTGACGTACGACTATCATTTGTGTTGTTTACAGTTACTTAAAAAAATCAATTTCGCAAAAAAATGGAATTAACTCGTGAACATTTTCGTGCGATCATTTTTCACAACTTTCGGCGTGGATTATCACGACAAGAGTGCAGCGATAAACTTAAATCTTTGTATGACTATGAAGCACCATCCTAT
>VNKF01005942.1:0-61406 GCA_008044355.1 Drosophila lacteicornis
GAAAAGAATAATGAATCGCAAGATGCAAAGATACAAGATACAAGATACACGCGACAGATACAGGCGCGATGCAGGAAGCTGGAAATATGAAAGTACACGGGGGCATCACTCACATTTTACGAGCCACACATCTGCCATGGTTTAATGGGGGCTTCAAAAATCATAAAACCGGAGACTTTTGACTCAGCTTGTCTTAGTCTTAGTTCATAGTTCGGGGAATTATACGGTTTTTAATTGGCGCGGATTACGAATAAGTGCATTTTAGTGTAACTATAATTTTGAAACTTAAGGGAAATTATTGAAAGGGTGTGCGAGTTGGGGGAGCGTACAGTTCTATGGTTTTCAAGAATTTATGGCCAATTATTGGGAAAAATAATATAGGAATAATCTGTTATAATCCCTAAGAAATATTACATATGTTTTCTTAATAAAAGGATTTTAAGCTTTCATATTAAATGCTTTATTAGTTATATTTTTCAGTTTAAATAAAATAATAAGCAATTTTAATGTATTTATATATGCGCTTCTACAAATTTGTCATTAATTCAAATAAAACGCCAATAAATGGGAAAAATAATATAGGAATGATCTGTTATAGTCCCTAAGAAATATTACATATGTTTTCTTAATAAAAGGATATTATGCTTTAATATTAAATGCTTTATTAGATATATTTTTCAGTATATTTTAATGTATTTATTTATGACAAAAGAGCGTTTCTACAAATTCTTCATTAATTCAAATAAAACTCTTTTCCGTTGAATAATAAAGCTTAAAAAATATCTCAATTCCACCGACATTTATTTGAATATTATTATTTTTAATATATTCCCTATTTATTTCTTTATTGTAGTATGTTTTTATAACTTTTTCCATTGCCGGAAATATTCCATATTGATAACGCAAATAAAAAAGAATGCCTGTAGCCCCTTTTATCGCTGGCAAACTTTCGAAAGTTAGTCACTTACCTCCGACCACCTTTCGGTATCAGTTTTTTCGTCCTGTTCTTTTTTTCCCCCCATCACTTTTTTGGTCGAACCTCCCCCAACCTTTCACGTAATTTTCCATAAACATAAAAGTTCCCTGCTTCCTTCCGAACTCAGTGTTGCCACAAAGCCCTGCATATTGTATTTATATTTTGTGATTTTAATGCGGCATTTTGTGGCTGCGGCTTCCTTTGTGTGGATTTTTTTCTTCTTTTTTTATATATGCACGTATGCACTGTGAGAAAATGTGAAAAGAAATAATATACTAGAGATTTTTTAAGCAGCCTGCTCTGCGATTATTATATTTTTATTATTTATATTGCAACTAAAAATTAAATAAAAACTTGAAGACTACCCTAGGATGTGGATAATCTTTGGGCAGTGTGACATTAGCAGCAACATTTTTATGACATAATTTCTGTGTTGTTCACCAGCGAGAAACAAAAAAGAAACCCTAAAAAAGGATGGGGCCAGAAGACAATCTGCATATGTGTGGGCAGGGGACTTGGCCCGGCTTCGATGACCCGGCAGGAGTCTCTGGATAAGGTTCAGGACATAAGGAGGGCCCTCCCCCCAGGCTCCGTCCGAGATGCCTCCCCGAATTGTAATTACAAGCATGTAACCTAATGGCACCCCCTCCAGAGAACCCGACCCTGTAAGCGGAGAATCTGTTTTTTCGTTTTTCTCGTTTTTTGTCTCTTGTCTTTATTTTATTTTTTTTTGCTGTTTTTATTTTATTTTTCTGTTGCCGTGTTCATCCACCCCCGCGTCATTTTGGGTTTTCCTTGTGACTTAAGTGGTAAATGTTGTACAAAGAGAATTGAGAGGTGGCATCAAGAAAAGGTATAGCTTGGCTGGTAAATGTTACAGCTTTCAGGGGATCATATTTTGAGAAATACTAAACATTTTAAAAGATTTAGCCATCTTTTCCTTAACCTATTGCAAAAGTTTCATCAAAATACCTCCAAGACTGAGAGATTATTTTTTGCTGATTAAAAATAAAAATACTTTTCCATTTCCATAGAAACCTATCAGCTTAAATCTAATATTAGATCAGTTGGAAAACTTAAAAAAAAAAAAATGTTGAAAAATGAAATCAAAACTAGGAACCCACACACATTCGGTTAATGAAGACGGTGACTGGCATTAATAAGCGCATCATTATCCGCAGTAACCTTTGACCCCGCCCACAACCCATCCAGTCCGTACTCTCGCACACACAAACACAAACACACACCACACCCTCATTAACACCCGCCCACGCTCACGGAAAACAAAAACGCGACCCAACATCGCCAATTGCAGGTGTAATATTTCAATGTGCGTGGGCCCTTTACGCCCCACCACCCAGCAACCACCGTCGCTCCATATAGCACTCTGCTAAATTTATACTCGGGTTTTGCTAGGCAATGCAATCAGTGCACTGGAAAAAATAGGTACAGACTACATTCAATTCGAAATTACTATTATTTACTATTACTATTACTATTACTACTATTCTGTTAAGAATTAAAAAATATATATTTATTAAATCTTTTAAGTCAGTGGAAAAAATAGGTAGAGACTACATTCAATTGAAGGTAAATTAGATATTAAAAATATACACACAATATTTTATATTACTATTCTGTTACGAATTCAAAATCATATATATATTAAATCTCTTAAGTCAGTGAACATAGAGCATACATGCCAATGAATTAGAATTCTCAACTCGCCAGTCAGAGATATAGAATTAATTTACTTTTAATCTTAAAAATTTCTTAAATATCTCTTATAATTTATAACCTTTTATACTGATTTATTTATTTTTTTATTAC
Organism: Drosophila lacteicornis; assembly: GCA_008044355.1. Lineage (NCBI taxonomy): Eukaryota > Metazoa > Arthropoda > Insecta > Diptera > Drosophilidae > Drosophila > Drosophila lacteicornis. The sequence goes on from VNKF01005942.1 coordinate 2,807, forward strand.
TTATTATAACAGCCTTCTTAGGTTATATTTATTTCTTAAACGTCTTCAAATGTATTCTGATTAAAAGTCGTATAACTCACTGAACTTATAGCTTGTCAGCTTAAATTATAGCTCAATAGATAGTTAGAATTCCCAACTGGTTGGTCAGACATTGACTAAGCCTAGCAAAAGCTGTATGCCATTAGTGAGTATGTTACCGAGACTTTGCCGCTATAATTTTTTAACAATAAATTACCTATAGACCGATTTTCTTCGCAGTGCACAAATGCGAAGGAGGGCCGAGCCGTGAGTCGAGTTATGTGGAGCCTAGAAGAGGCCAGAAAGATACCGAGAATAGAACCCCGTACCGGGGCCTTGTGGGTGTATTATCTTTTGAATTTATTACCTACAAATGTTATTTCTAGGACGTTAGACACCGCGCTGGAAGCTGAGTTGGAAGTCAAGTTTTATGCGCCCGCCTCATCAGCGCGTTCATTAGGAGCACCCTCAACACCACCCACCCACCCAACCCTCACCTTGGAAAAAAAAACAAAAACTGAAGCCTGGAAAACACGCAACACGCAACAGAAAGAAAAAAAATCTGAAGAAAATTGTGAAAGCAAGGAAGGAACAGCCAGCCGAGGCTGAGGCAAAAACATCATTAAATTTATGGGAGACTTTGGCCTTAGCATAAGACGTAAAACAGCTCGAAACAAAAGCAGCTTAGAGGGGGGATAACTCCAGGGGGGGGGATGCCAAAAGGGGGGTCTTGATATAGGGGCACAACTTTGGCATAATTATCCCAGGTGCGGGGCTTAGGCCAAAACTAAACATTTCAGTGGTTTTTCAAGAATTTAACACAAGTGAAAGTTTCCATTCCACGAAATCGGCAAGAAATTGACAAAGAAATTATGTGATGTGCTCTTCACAGATTTTTCCACTGATTTTATTCAAGCGAAATATTTAAGATAGACGAATTTAATTTGAGAAAGAATTGTCAAAGATCTTCAAGTGAAAAATATGCATGAAATGCTTGAAATTATAAATAAATAAATAATAAATAGGGATAGAAATGGTTTATAAGCCATTTAAATTTTTTTTAAATAATTCTATGCATTTTATTGAAGCAAAATATTTACAAATGATATGCATTAAGTTAAGAATTTACAGGAAAATACTCTTTTAAAATTTGTCAACTATAAATGAAATAAATAAATGCATTATAAATAAAAATAATAATAAAAAGGCAAAGGGATGGATTATAAGTATTCTGTTGTTTGATTTTAAATTTTATTAGTTATTCTATACATTTCATTAAAGCAAAATATATAAAACAGATGGGAAATTACTGAATAATAATTTACATATTTCACAAAGGACAACAAGTGAAAAAATGCATAAAATGCATGAAATAAATAAAAGCTTTACAAAGAAATAATAAAAAAAGTTTTGTGTTGCTTATTTCTATCTTTATTTAATTATTATATGTATTTTTATTTATTTATATATATGTATATATCCCTCTTATTAGTTAAGCTTAAAAATAAAGAGTCTCAAATTATTATTCGCTTTAAAACCCAGAGTTCCCCATCAATATTGCAGTATTTTTTGAGTCCGACAGAGAGAGGCAAAACCATTATCGAAATTTAGTTTAAAGTCACACAATTTCCCCCCCAATTTTCCACCGCATTTTCCAACCGCTTACCCTTTGGTTCTCGTCTTTTTTTTCACATTCTTGCGGTTTCGAAATGGCGCAAAAAGAATCTGCTACTTTTTATTTGGCTTTAGGGCGCTCTTAACCCTTTTGGCTTAACCCAAAGACAGCCAAACGGACAGTTTGTGTCTGTGGAAAACTGTTGCATTTCGCCGCTGCTCTCTTGCCTTCGCGTTTTCCTATTTTCAGCGTGCGTGTGTGTGTGTGTGTGTGTGTGAGGGTGTGCAAGTGTGCGTGTTGCTTTTCCCGGTCTTTGACATTTACAACAGTTTTCCGAGAAGGAAGGGGCTTTTCACGGGGGTCATGACAGTTAGTCATAGCATGTTTACAGAAGGGGTATGCGAAACCACACACACACACTCCCACACATACACATATACAGACACACACCCACACAGCCGTTGTGGCAAAGGGGTAGAAAAAAGGGGGGCGGAAAAGCAAGACAGCGACAGCGACCATAATGGCGTCATAAAGATGATATCATAATTTCCTACTTTGCTTTCCTTTTTCCCCATTATTGTGCGGTCTCTCTCTCTCTCTCTCTCTCTCCATCCTGCTCTCTGGGCTTGCTTTTCCTCTGGCTTTCCATTTGTTTTTCCAGCTACTGGTATCTTTGTTTTTCTTGGCATCTACAGACAGTCGGTGATCGAGAAAGAGAACCTATGCCATCAAAAAGCAAGGTTTCTTAGGCAATTTTAAAAAAAAAGTGAACAGGGATGCCACAGAAATTGCTAGAGATTTTAAATCAATGAAAAAAGGGACTTAAAAGTATGCAAAGAAATATTTCAATATTATTGCATTGTAAAATTATAACATGAATTAACTTTTTGTCAACATTTTAATACCTAACAAAGGTTAACTTTTAATTTAAGGGTTGTCACACTCTTAAAATGGAACAGGACTGCCACAGAAATTGCTCGAGATTTTAAAACAATTAAAAAGCTTTTTAAGAGTGTTATAAGAAATATTTTAAGGTTTGTCTTTATTGTAAAAATTCACTTAATTAACTTTGTATCATCATTTTTAAAACTATCAAAGGTGTAATTATAATTTAAGGGTTGTCACTCTCTTAAAATGAACGTATTCTTCGACTAAAATATTTGATATTTTTTCTAGATAGTCTTAAATATATTTTCCTATTTCTTTACAAAATATTAAATATACAACAAAGCAGGGTTGCCACAGAAATATCTAGAGATTTCTAATCAATTAAAAAAAGGTGTCCAAAAGTATGCTAAGAAATATTTTAAGGTCTATCTTCAATGTATAATATTATTTCCATTTTTATAGATTTATTAACCTACGCTATAAATATTTAGGCACCGAGTATTCCATGGTCGAGACAGTGCTCTCTATTGCTTAGCTTAATTTCTTTGTTCATTGCTGGCACGTCGTTTGCTTTTCTATTTGAATGTTGGCCAAACCAAACAATTCGTCAGTATTTGTCAAGCCGTCAAGCGAGCTTCTGTAAAGCCCCCACACCTTCTCAAGGGCCTTCCCCCGCCTACCACTAACTCTTAATATGCTTGCAAATCGTTCCAGGAAATTGAGCGAGCTGCACAGCACTTCAAGTAAACACAAAAAAAAAAAAAAACACTAAAAACCGCACAAAAAAGGGGAGCAGAAAAAACGCCAGAAAAATACATTCCCTTTGTTTGGAGAAATTATGAATAAATTTAATTTTATCAAGTAGAGAACCCCCAGAGTCCCCACCAGACGGAGGGATGGGGTGGAAATATTTTGTATAACTAAACGAAGCGTGCCCCGCTGCCGGTTGAAATCCCCGAGTCCGGAAATTCATTGAGGTCCTGCCTGTTGGCAGGGAGAGAAACTAGGCAAAACTACCACCCCTTTTTTGTTCCTAAACTAAGCATCTATTTTAAGCATTCCGCAGACCGAGTGGGGAGAGACTGAAAGTGATTGTCGGTTAAGAGGAAGCGATAAAAAAAAATAGCGGAATCTGAAATTATGCTTCAGATCGCAAAACCAACTCGGAATACGCTTTTAATGGGCTCTACTACTTGGAACGAACGAATAATGTTTGCGACTTAAATACTCCGAAGGGTTTCTCTGTTGCCTCCTGGAAATATTTTACTAATTTAAGTGCATCCGGTTGGGGCTTATTTAAGCAAACAAAAAAATACTTTCTACCCAAACTAAAAATGTTTTTGTTACCCAATTTAAAAATCAATAAATACCATTTGATGCCTTAATTTGTTTCCAATTAAATTCGTTTTAAAGGCATTTATACATCTAGTAAAAATCTATATAATAAATGTATTATATTTTATAACTTAATAATGGGCGAACAAGAAAAGCCAGAGCGATGAAAAATGCTTTTACGATGCCTTCTCGAGCTTTCATTTAGCTCGCAATATTTCGTGTTAACATTTAACGCGCCCTAAAAGGCCAAACAAACCGCAAAATGTCCCTCACTTTAAGTTAATAAAATTTTATTTGCGTTTCATTTTCATTTACTTGCATTTTATTATTTTATTTGGATCATTTTGGGTGAAAGGCAGGTTGTTAAGGGCGGCGGAGAATGGAAATTGACATGAAATCAAATGAAGAAATTTTTATGAAGCTATTAAAGCGAAGAAGAAGCCAATAAACAAATGAGAAACTGCAAGAACCAAGAGGAAAGGCCAAAGGAAGGCGGGAAAACATATTTTCGTGGGGAAAAGCGGATGCCGGAACTGGAAATCAAATCAAGAAAAATTAAAAACCCGTAAAAAGTAAGGTAAGGTAAAAAAGAAGCAAGGGAATATAAATAAGATAAAGAAATAAAAGCGGTAAGTATCCAAAAATTAAGGCTAAAGTTAAATAAGTAAAATTATGCTTATAAACAGCCAGAAATAACTCGCTTAGCCCTTTGAATATCCACTTAAATTGCATAATACTGATTAAGTAGAGACTAACATTTTAGTTCAAATATTATGCCACTTGTATTTACGAATTCCAGTTGGCAAAATCCCTTAAGCCAAAACCCCAAAAGTTTCCCATAAAATTTGCCACCAAAAATTTACATTAACCCCATGGAGTGTGAACGTAAATATGTGCCAGCAGATACGAGAATGCAGGCACATATCTCTTTCAGAATAATTAAATGGTAAAATGGCAAAATAGTCCCAGACTCCGGTCTTTCAGTCGACTTCCTCGAGGCTTCTTCGCTGACACATGGCTACACTGTAACTATTACAAAAAATGGGTACCTTAAACAAACTTAAATATATTTTAAAGCGAACGAAATGGTATTTGTAGAGTATAAATACTATTAGCAAAATAGGTAGTAAATATAACAAATATATAAATACTAATCCCATTTCCCTGGCAAAACTTAATTTTATTTCCCCATTTTATGTGTTCATCCGACAGTCATCCGGCTGAGTGTAGGAAAAGCGGGGAAAACTGGCAAAGTGTCTGGCTCGAAGGGGTTAAATGGCAAAGAAACTGAAAATGCACACACTCAAATGAATTAAAATGCAATTGAAATATGGCAAATGGCATACGTCGGTCTCGAGAAAACAACTTAAAAAGGCAACTGGGAATGGTGGGAAAGCGGGGCAAAACGGGAGGAAAATGCCAAGAGAAATAACAGCGGAAAACGTCTCGTCTGGATTCAAAGACGACATGGCAAATACAGGCACAAGTTCATGGAAGGTGGGATTAGAACGAATCTTAGAATACCCTTGTAACATAATTACTAGAAGATTAAAATTAATAAAAAAAAATACTTTAAGACTACAACGAACTCCCATAAAAAATTCCAGGCATGCAGAACTAAATAAAAATTATATAAAACCAAGAAATAAATATTAAAACATTTATATTTAATTAATTTTAATCATATGAAAAGCTTAAATATATCAGATAAGGAAACTTTGATAGTAAAAACCAAATAATACGTTGCGTTACTAAATCTATTTTATTTTAAAAATTAAATACAGAGATTGAAAAACAATGTCCACTTAATAACCATTTTCATTTAATTTCCCCAGCTTCAAGGCTTTATTCAAGCATTTCCCTCTAATAATTTCCCAAGAAATTCGGTTATTCAAAAGCCCAGTTAGTTTCGGCACTCAATTTATTATTCCTTAAGCTGATTATGCCATTAAGCAATTCGTACAAAGGACATCAATCAGCCAGGACTGAATGAAAATTATTTCACTAGACGACAATTTACAAAATGAACTATTGAAATATTGCCAAGATCATTTAATTATAAATTGGAGCATAATTAAAGAGCAACAAATGCCAGACACAATAGCCAGCCATTCCGCCCATTTTCATCCGTTTTCCACCTTTTCCCCCGCCCGCCGCCACCAATCATTTTCCGCCCAACACTTGGCAACGCTGCTCGGCTCGGACTTAAGCTTCAAACACTTCTTTGTGTCACTCAGGTATTTAACCTGAAGGCGGCTAATTGGAAATTTAAATGTCGCTTCTGCCTTCAGATCCTTCAGCTGCAAGGCCCCGCCCACGCTGACGCCCATTCCGTCTCATGTCTAATTAAACGTGAAAATCCTTGACCTTTGAACCTTTTGTCGAAGCTTAGCTGTTTTGCTGCGGAAATCGAGAGGGAAAGCCCGGTTCGGGGGAAAGCTGAGGGAACAGGAAGTGAAATATTTGCGGTAGTGTGTGTGTGAAGTCTTTAAAGCTTTACTATTAATATTAAGAAACACATTTCTAGAAATGTATTTATTTATTTAAAAAAGAAATTTTAAATTTATTATTGATGTTTATATTTTTATTTATTTAAGCTAAGTCACAATAACTTTTAAAAGAAATACTTGGAAAGTTCACACAAGAAAAATAAGCAATAGGTACAAGATTTTTATGGTAATTATGGAAATTGTAGGTTAACGTTTCTACGACTATTATTCTTATAGTTATTATGAATTTATCATTAATGTACTGAACAATGAATTATTATTAAATTGAAATTGCTAATTTCATTAATGTTAAATAAATTTTACTTCAAACAAATAAGACTGCCAAAGTTGAATAATTTACTCGATTCTGACATACCCGGTACCCAAAACATAATCCGTTTAATTAAGGGAAACTTATGGATATTTGTAATAAAAACTTAAGACTAACAAGGTGGAATGCATAAAATAATATAATAATAATAATAGGTCGAAAAATGAAATAAACTAGCTGTTTTCGATTTAAAAACATTTAAAATTATGCCCAAAAGTATGCTACAAATATTTATACACAAAATGATGGGAAATCATTAACCCTTAAAACTAACAAGGTGGAATGCCTAAAATAATGCAGTAGCAGGTAGAAAAATGAAATAAACCAGCTGTTTTCGATTTGAAATCATTTAAAATTATGCCCAAAAGTATGCTACAAATATTTATACCCAAAATTATTGCAAATCCTGTTGCACTCCTTTAAGAACACACATATTTATTGATTTATATATGTATAAAATCCCTTGTATTTTATTGCCTTCAAAATTATTTGAAATATTTATTCAAGTGCATTCTTGCCCCGCCTTCCTTTCGGACTTCCATTTCATTTGAAAACATGCAATAATAGCAGCAACAACCACATTTGTTATTGTTGTTTCAAATGGCGTCATTGTTGTTGTTGTAACAGTTGTTGAAAACGCAATTCCGATACGAGAATTCCCCTCCGAGAATTCTCTCTCCTTCTCTCTCGTCTTTTCTCCCCCCCCCCCCACTGAAATTGTAGTTCAGCTGGAGTGTGAATCATTTCCGTTCGAATTTGGTTCATTGCATGATTTTCACATTAAAGGTGGGGGAGGGGGGTTAAGATCTCTTTCGTAGGACCTCCGTGGACCTCGCTTCACTGCTCTCCCTCCGTTCGATTGTGTGTTTTCTTCTTTAACTTCTTTTCGAGCGCCATTATTGACGTGTTGTGCCCCTTAAAAAAAATAGCAAAGAAGCGGACTTACAGTGAAGTCTCGGGAAAGTAGACACTCGAATGGAGGTTTTACTCTAGAAAATATTTTATTTAAAGGGTTTCTAATGTAAATAAAAAAAACCTCTACACCCAAAAAAAAAAATCGTCATAGAAACTATTGTTACATGAATTCTAAACCCTTGAGTATTAAAAATTTCCTAATAAGATGCCTATTAATTTGATACTACGAAAGTATACATTTTATACTCATCTGCACCAAGACTTCAGAATAATCACTAACGCGACAAACAGAAAAGCACTAAATTCCAGCTAACGCGATTTATTATCGAATTTTCGATGTAGGTTCGTATAAAAATAATACTGGAAAATACACAATTGAAACTTTGGAGTATAAAAATAATACTTTGTAGTATATATTTGATATTTGTATTATTTTTTATTGAGTATACTTTTAAGAAAACGCGTAGAAAGGTTAAACTCTTGTTTTTTTTTTTTTGGGTGTAGTAAAAACTCTACAGGAAGTACATATATTAACCTCTTTAGGTCCCAACTCAATGACTTTATCTAACCAACTTCACCCAATTAATGGATGGCTGCGAGTCGGCTACCCTTTTTTGTAATATTTCCCTTTATTTCTTTACTTTTTTTCCCTCTGCTTTTTCTGTTGGCATTATTTGCGCTCGAACGGTTTGAGTAGCATAATAATTGCCCTACTAAAAAAACAGGCGGAAACGGAAGCGCTCATCACACATCTCCCGCATCTCCCATTGCCTCTCATCCTCTCTCGTTGGCACCCACTTGAGGTGGAAATCGAAATCGAAATTGTAAAAAAAAAGAACCGAATTTTCAGCCTGACTAAATAGAAGTATCAACGCCGAAACTCAATTTCCAAACAACAACAAACCCGCGCCCGGCCATATATACACAAATATACATGCATAACAGACAAACACGAAAACACGCTAAGCACACAAAACTTTAATATTTAAAATTTTCTATTGAAATGCCAGAGCAAACAGGCAAATAAAAGACACCAAGAAAGCCTCCAACTTAACGAAAATATGTAAAGAAAAGTAGAAGACAAAATACATCAGCTGACGGAAGTGGCAGGCGTTACAGATTTTTTCCTCGGTCCACGATTGGAGGATGACGCACAGTGGAATTTGGTGTATTTGATTTAAAAATAACAAGTAAGAAAGCTACAGTCGACTGTGCTCGACTGTGAGATACCCGGTACCTAAACGTTTGCGCTTCACACTAAAAGGCAAATTCAAATTGTACATACATACATTGGCGCCATTATATCGCACGGCCAAGGCTCGAATGCGCCACCTGTCGGCTACAGCTTGCAACAGCAGTGCCTTAGGGCGGTGTGTTAAAATTCAAACCTTATTGGTAATATCTCCCATGTTTATCATCCGATTTTATTGAAGTTTTCAGGAAAGTTCCGTCTCTATTTTATAACATGGCTAAATCGACCGGGTATTATAATTATAATAATAATATGTGTTATTGTAATATATTTTCCCTATGAAAAAACAATTTATGTTTTTTGTGTGAGTTTTTGAAGAGGTAGAAATAAATACACATTGCAGGCATTGATTTTGTCACAGAATACGAAATTATACATTTTGCATTTCATACTAAGATGTCTTAATGTCATTAAAAATAATAATTCATTTCATGAAAAAGCTTCGATGATTGTAGAAACCATATCGATTAATTTACAAAAAAATCGATTATTGTATAAATAATATCGATTATTGTAGTAATAAAATCGATTATTGTATAAATAATATCGATTATGGTAGAAATAAAATCGACTATTTTAGAAAATTTATTACATCAATTAATCGATTCCAGAATCGAGTTTATTAGAACATCTTGCGCATTTGCTCTAAGGGTAAAGCCTTTGAAAGATTCTAATTGTTTCAATTAGAAGATTTAATTTTTAATTATATGACAATTTAAATTAAAATTTGTTCTCTTTTGACCCACTGTACTGTGGCGCTTCCTTCCAATTTTCAGCTGTCATCGGACACAAAATAACAAAAACAACTGCAATCATAACAACACTAAAGAGGCAGAAGATAAACAAAAGCAACAACAGCATAACATAAAGGGCCAACCAAATAAAAAGCAAGAAGTGTGGAGGAAGAAGAAGGGAAGACGAAAATTCAAAGTCAAAAGTGCGGCAATTAGAGCAATTTCCCCTCTCTCTTTGTCTCATTCGCCGCCCATAAAACAACCTTTCCTCTGCGGTGATCATTTCTCCAGCGCCTTCTCTGTCTTCCCCAGCAACTTCCATCTCTTTCGGCGATTCTCGTGCTCTTTTTTTTAGACAAGAATTCATTCGGCTCTTCCGTTGTTCCGTTGTTCCGCTCTCGATTATCCGCCAAAAGTCAGAGGCTTAAGTACAGTGGACACACAATAAGGGGGAGTGTTATATAATATTTCGAGAATATTAAAATAATATTCTTTTTGGAATATTTATTAAAGTTAAAGGAATTTTTATTAATCGTAGAGTTTTCAAATATATTTTTAATTCTCTAAAATGTAGATATATTATATAAGGTGGCTCCGATTTTCTGATCTTACCAAAAAAACATACTCAAATCTCTAATCTTGATTAATATTTTTCTGGAGTATCCCTTTTATCCTCTATTCACTGTATTGGTCCGCATTTTATTCATCTGGCTCATTGACATTTGAAGCGTCTCGTGTTTCCGCCCCCCCAAACCTCCTCCTCCTGCGCCGTTTGTCGTTTCCACTAAGTAAGTAATCCCGATAAACAAGAGGAAGAGAGGAGCATCCAAAATCCCAGGAAATATGCACAAAAATGTACATAAATTCGTTTGCGTGGCGAAGCAAACTGATCCACACGTGTGTCCCTGTGTCTTTTTCAGGCCCCCCTCTCTCTCTCTATCTATTTCCCTTTCTGGCTTTTGTATACCCCCCATCCCTTTTGCTCATCTGCCGTTCTTGGTCATTCATTCCCATTCATTCAACGCTTCATTGCTGCGGTAATTGCTTCCAAATGCTTAAACGCTTGCATTGTAGCTGTCTCAAGGGCACTGCGAGAAAATGTAGGATAGTTTGCCAAGTATCATAAGAAAATATTTAATGCGGATACATCCGAACCAAATTAAATTATTATTTATTTGATAAGCATTAAACGTTGCAAAACTGGTAGTAAAAAGTGCGTTTATAATTCCCAAGTACGAATTCAGTGACACGATAGAATGCAATCATAAGAAAATATTTAATGCGGAGAGATTCGTTGGATACATCCGAACCAACTTAAATTATTATTTATTTGATAAATAATAGAACGCTAGAACGCAAGTTAAATTCCGATTGTCAGTAAATAGTACTTTTTCGTAATTAATAATAATTAATTACTGATAATATTTTACTAATCACAGTTTCCTTCCAGTGCATCATGATTCCTTGGTGTTCCCTGTACTGCTGCAGCCCTCCCCCCTCAGATTTCCTCCTCGGTTTCAAGTTGGGATGTCCAACATGTGTCGTCGTCATTGATTTGTTGTTGATGGGCATGCGACGGCTGCTCCGGAGAAAGATACGAGCCGAGGGGGAGGAGGCGGTAGCTCTGTCTGTCTCGCTCTATTGACATTCATCTGTCACAACCCAAAATTCAACTCAAAAATCCGGAAAAAAAACGAAACGAGATTCCAGATCGAACGAGATTTTTTGTAGGTTTCGATGGACGACTCCCACCCATGTTATCTGTGGTAATTCTTTTTTAGGAGGCGTATATTTTGCTCTATCGTCAAGGAAAACTATCAAAGCATGGAAATAAGTTATTCCATTGTTATTTTTATTTCTAATAAGGTTTATAATATTTTCATAGTAAAATATTTATATAAAAATAATAAATAAGGCTTGTATATATTATTTAAGGGCAAATCCATGGGATATTCCTTAAGCTGCGTACTCAGACACATGAAAAGTGTGAGAGGGTGTGTATGCTTAGGAACACTTTTCGCGTGTCTGAGTACGGAGCTTTAAGTTGAATTAATATCAAAGTAGACTTTGACTATATAGTACGAACGATCTGAATAGTATCATCTATTATTTAAATGTGGAAAGGTTTCTGGGTGGCAGAGGCAGTATGGAAAGTTCTTAGATTTCTCAGCATTCTGTGCCAGTCGAACGCTCGCTTTTAATTATGAGCCTGGTCTTCTCTCTTTACAGTTGCTGCTGCCGCTGTCTTCTGTGATTCTTTCTGTCCGCTTTCTCCCCTTCGACCCCTTTTTCTTTTTTGCGCGCGCGCCTTTTGCATGTGCATTTTATTTAAATTTTTAACCCCATTCCCAATCGCATGCAACAATAAAAGAGAGCGCGCGATGCCAGCCAGCCAGCCAGCGGCGTGAATTGTCAATAGTTCTTCGAACTGGGAAAGGGGCTTTGGGATATGGGAAAGCGCTCTGTAAGTGCTTTGTCCCGGAGATCATGGGGGAAAGAAGAGTGACTCAGGGTCACAGTGACTTGTATTTGGATGCTGACTGTTGGCGGCTGAAAACGGCACACAGATCGAGGATATAATAATAAATTATAATCTCTTAGTACGAAAGGAGCAAAATATTAATAATATATGTATGTATATAATCAAGAGGGGGATTCAATCTCATTGTTTATATGTTGAGATATAAAAGGTAATAATATTTTTCTTACTCAATATTACTACACCCAAAAAAAAAAAAAAGAGCTTAACCTTTCTACGCGTTTTAAAAGTATACTCAAGCAGTATAACGAGTTTAGTATAGATTTTATACTTCAAACTATCAAATGTACATATACTCCAAAGTTTAGTTTTTATACTCTATAGTTTCAATTGTGTATTTTTGAGTATTATTTTTATACGAACCTACATCGAAAATTCGATAACATATCGCGTTAGCTGGAATTTAGTGCTTTTCTGTTTGTCGCGTTAGTGATTATTCTGAAATATTGGAGCAGATGAGAATAAAATTTATACTTTCGTAGTATTAAATTGATAAGCATCTTATTCCGAAATTTTTCATACTCAAGAGTATAGAATTCATGTAACAATCGTATAGGTTCTATGAATTTTTTTTTTTTTTTTGGGTGTAGTAATAAGTTGTCACGTGTTTTATTAATATAGCCCCCAATCATTTTAATCATATTTGAAAAGTCATAAATCTTAACTTTTACAATTGCTAATATTTATTTACACAGAAATCATACTTAACAATTATTTGTAAGCTCTAAAATAGTTGAAGGAGTTAACAAACCAAAATGGAAGGCGGCAACCCTGTCAACAAAGATAAAAAGATTGGTAACAATCAAAATCGCGTAAAAACCGCTCGAAAAGGCGCTTAAAAATCGCTTGAATATCGCTCGAAAGTCGCTCGAAAACTGCTTGAATATCGCTTGAAAATCGCTGGAAAAACGCCTGATGGATTTTTCCTCCGTTGATTTCCCCTGATTTATGGCAATATATGTACATGTACATATCCATCCTATATATGGTCTTCATTCCGATGTGGGGCATTCCTGCGCTGTCGCTGTCACCTTTATGTGGCACTTCCGGATCTGTGTGCTCGCTTTTTTTGGGAGCACGAACCGGGAACGGGAATGGGAATGGGAACCGGAGTGGGAACCGGAGTGGGAACGGTAACAGTGACTGACTGACTGTGTGTTGCATCTGCCGGCCACCAATCAAGATTTTAATGCGTCGGGACCCGATGGCTAATTTATGCCGGGGCTATAATATCACTTAAGCCGCCCCCCTGAAGTCGCCCGATGTTTCCGATGTTCCGATGTTCCTCGTTGTCCCCCTGCTTCTCACCCCCACTCATCCGCCCACTCCACTCCTTGTCCCCAAAGACGCACTGTTAGCGAGTGCCTCTGCCGCTGTTAATATCCTTAACATTTTTGAACGAAGCGACCTGGTTTCGCAGCCCCCGAGGTTGCTTTGTTCGTTTGACTTCGTTTAAATTTAGTCCAAACACACAGAGCGCCCGAGAGTGGGGACTGGAGAAAGGAGAGAGAGACGAAGAGAGGGGGCATCGCCTGGCGTCGGGGCGGTCGGCTTTCGGTCGGCTTATGTTCGGCTTGCTTTATTTTTAGCAGAGGCACGCGAACGAAATTCGGGAACAGTTTTTCCGCCACGCACTGTTGTTGCTGCTGCTGCTGCTTCTGGGATCTGGCTTTTTGCATGCCGCGTGCCGCCACTGTTAATGCTGGGCAGCGGCAGCGACGTTGGCAGAACTGCAGACGACGACGACGACGACGGCGAAGACCGAGCGTTTCCAGCGATTTTCCTATAACAAGTTTTTAGTACGTGTTCCGCCGTGTCAGCAGACAGTCGTGTGATTCGGTTGCGTGTTGCTCTCTCTTCCCCACCACAACAGTCCGCAAAGAACAACCACAACAATAACAACAACAGCAGCAGCGACTAATAAAATCACAACAACAAAATAAAAACAAAACAAAAAATTAAATAAAAACGAGTCAAAAACACCGCAACATATCACCGCAAAAGGGAGAAAAAAAAAAACACAAACACACACACAGCAGAAAGGAAAGGAAGAAAGGCCAAAGGAGAAAGAATGCAAGAAACGGCCGTACCGTTATTTTTTTAAGTGATAACCGAAAATGCAAAACAAAACAGGCTGCATAAATGCTAAGCAACAACGGCAACAACCCGCTAAAAAAAGGAAAAGCCCAATTAAAATAAATTAAATTTTTTTTTTGTTCGTTTGTTATTGTGTGTGTGTCGTGCCTCTCAGGGTGCGTGTGTGTGTGTGTGTGCGTGTGCGAGTCCCGTGTGCGTGTGCTGGCCAGCTTCCTGTGCAACCGGTCTGCGAAAAAAAGCAAAGAAGGCGACTTACTAAGCATCTCATTCATCCAGCATCCGACACAAGTTGCACCTGCAGCAGCCGCAGCAGCAGCAGCAAGAAAAAAATATAATAAATAAAAATAAGCACCGAAGAAGGCTAGAAGTAGGACCCCACCAAGTAAACCCGTTTCGAGGGGCGGCAAAGAGCGCGTCGTCTTGGTCGTCGGCTCCAAGGCCAAACACAAAATCCACTCTTGGCCGCAACAACAAAACACAACACACAAAAGCCGACAAAATATATAAATAAAATAAAGGCAGGCCAAGGAAGAAATTCGGCGACATTTATACTTGGACATTTCCCTCTTATGGTGAGTGTAGCGTGATTTACCGAGTGTCAAAACGATCCAAAATGCATTCTATTATAGTTATTAATATTTTGTTATAAAATATGCAATTGGTGTGGTTTTTCCATCAATAATGACATTAAAAAACGATTAGAATTCAACTTATCCATATTAAAAAAGACTTAAATACCATTTATTCACTTTCAAACACAATTTATAATTAAATCCAATGCACTTTAGCACTTTTTTTTTTCTTTTCCACTTCCAAACACAACTTATCATAAAATGAAAATGAGTTGTAGTTTTTATCTATGACAAGTTAATGACATTAGAGCCAGAGTTGCATTTTCAAAGAAGTTTCAGGGTTGCCAGGATAGGTAAATTTGCAATAGGAGTCATAGAGTTGCCAGGATAACAATGTTGGCACTTTAATATCAAATTGAATTTCTAGAACATTTAATATATTTATGTAAGTTAATACCTAATTAAAATATTTAAGTATTTTGCCTTATGTTACTACCAAGCTTATCAGCACTATTTATAATTACTAAAAAAATAATAAGAAAAAGTTAGGGTTGTCATAAAAGAAAAACAATCGAACTATCGAAGAGGTTAGCTAATGGGTTGTCTCTGCTGATATCTCCTTCTATTAATTTATTTATTTATAAACCTTAGTAAATATTTCTTTCAATTCCCTTTTACTTCCTATAAATAAATACAAAATAAAATATTCAAAGGACAACTATAAATACTCTGCTCCCTCATCGCACCCAGTAAAGGGTTAAAAGGAAAGAAATATATAACGAATAGCTTGGCTCGAGGACCTTTGGCCAGGACCGAGCAAGTTTCCGCTTTCATATTTGATGCAGCTCTAAGTATGCTACGCTTTATGCCTGCCCCAAGCTCAAGTTTTCCAGTTTTCATGTTTGTCTTGCATTTAGTGGCTGTTGCTTGAGTGCAAGTGAAATCCTAGACCGGCCAATCAGTCAATCCATCAATCAATCAATCAATCAATGCAAAATGACTTGAAACTTTCCCTGTTTCCTTCGTTTTTTTTCCTTGCCTTTCCCTGTGTCCTGTTTCTTTTGTTCCTTCTGTCCTTGGGAACATGGAAAAAATGTTTCAAGTCAATTAGCAGAGGCGCCCACGTCATAAATATGGAAGGGAGGGGAGGAGGGTAGGTGGTGGTGTGAAGTGGGGTCAGAGGTCGAATTCCGCTTCCGGTCTGTGCTAATGGAATGATGGCCGAAACGCCTTCGCAACCTCACCAGGAACTGCGCATATTCACTTTCATGCTCGCTCTTCTGGGGGTCTTTTGGCAGTTTTCTTCATTAGGTTATTTATTAAAATTAAGTTAATAAATCAAAATTAGAATACAAAATAAATAGCTTATATTTTAAGATTTTTATTCAATTTTTTTGTTGTTCAATTCAATTGTATAGGAAAACGAGCATTGATAGTTATTTAATCGGAAATTGTAATAATTGAAAGTGTTAATATATATTTTGAATACAAATAATTAACTATACATTTTATTTAATAAATATACAAGTATATAAACTATTTAAATACGTCTTAAGCTAATATAAAAAATATAACCCAAGAATATCTTTAAATTTTTGAAAGATTCAATGATCTCAATTAGAATTTTTGCATATAAAAAAGAAGAGGACAGATGGGATTATATACATATATATATAATATATATAAGAAATATATATAATTCCTTGAACCTGACTTGACATTTTTGCAAAAAATGTTAAGAACCGACCAAAAAGAACCACTTCCCCTTTTTAAGAAGTTTTTCACAGTTTGTGGCCGGCACCTTTGACAACTTTGGCTTTATTTTGCCTTGAATTCTCTCGCAATTTAATTGTAGTCTTCAAACGATTCACTTGAGAACTCTTTAAGCCACCACCCAGCCACTCCTCTACTCCATTAACTTTTAGCCAATTGCCGAAAATGACAAAAACCAACAGCAAAAGCAAAAATCTTGTTTGCCAATCAAATTTTTCAAGTGGAGACCACAACAAAGCAACAACCGACGAGAAGGAGTAGGAAAGGGGGTAATGGTGAGAGGGGAAAAATGCGAAAAAAAAATGGGTGGAAAATTCGGGGGAAAATTGAGTGGGAGCTACAGAACCTCAACGGAACCAAAAAATATTTTTCTCTGTCTTAAATATATATATTTTTTCGCTTCAAGTCATAAAATTTCTGATTTTTTCTTTCGTTTTTCCTTTTTTTTTTCTTTTTTAAGTCGAAACTTTTCTAATCAAATTAAGAGGGAGGCAGCCTGTGATGCTGTGAAAGTGAAAATTATCTAAGTCAATTTAGAGTTGGCGGTGATATTGGGTCTACAGTGCGGGTCATGCTAGCAAATATTTAACTAAAACTGCCTTTGTTTTGGTAAATAAAAATAGGATAATAGTATAGGATAATAAATATATAATAATAAATATTAATTAATCGGCACCTATATGAAAACTTTTTAATTAAATTTAATATGAAGAATAGGAGGAAATTATACCAAAGAACACCCTTATGTTTTCTGTAAGGAATTTATGTATATTTAAGATTGAAACTAGTGATAAATATATATTAATGAAAACATATACAAATAAAAGCCCAACACCCGTAAAGAATTATTAAAAATGACTTTATTTTCAAAGGAATTTTAACCAAGTCCTGAATTAATCAATTATTAATTGGAAATATAATTCCCACTGACCGAGAACATTCCTCCCCCAGGAAATAAAGAACGATAACACTTTGGATAGCGATAGCGCCCACAAAGAGCTGTTCGAAACAAAAAAAACAAAAAAGAATCGATAATAAAATCGCTGAAATAAAATGCTCAAAAGTGAAATAATAAATCCACTCGAAGGATTCAAAAAGCTGAATGGAATCCGTGAAATTCGCACAACTTCACAGACTACTCAAACTCTGATCCCTCGCCAGTGATTTAACGACGTGAAACGCACTGTGGCTGCTCCATAAAAATGTTCATCATCATTTGTTGCTTCGCCCAACTGCAAATGGGCAAAAGTTTACACATCTCAATGACCTTGGGTACTGCTACTGCTGTTGGAACCTCGCAAAACTCCCCCCAAAACACCCGCAAAAGCCCCGCAGAAAAAAAAAAAAAGCGAGAGAAAAAAACGAAAACATATTTATTTATAAATGCGATGCGAAAATGGCGAAAGGTAGAGATGGGAAAAAATAGAAAAGTTTGCTGCATAAAACTGAATTACCGGAAATTGGCCAACAAAATAAAAGGGAAATAAACGGCAATGCGAAAAAATGCTCTGCTCTGGCGAACGAACTCGCTCTCTCAAGCTTTTTCGGCCAAAAGTAGGTGGCCAAAATGGCGAAGAGGAAACGGAAAACTTTTTTACCTACTTTATACAAAGCGAGAAGAGGCGATGAAGCTCTCAGGAAAAGTAAGGAAATATACACACGCGTACATTGAAATATATATAAGTACTTATGCTTTTATATAAACAAGAAACTAGTGCAAAAACTTGGCTCAAAGACAGTTGGGCGAAAATGTCAAATAAACCTTTAAAAACTACGTTTCTCTAAATATCAATAAGTTACTTGGCGAAAGTTACTTTAAAACAAATATTCGGCGAGGTGTCAAATGCAGGAAAAGCACACTAATATTTATTTGGCAATTAGGATTTCTTTATTGAGAAATAGCTTTTAACTTTGAGTTATTATAAATGTAAGGAAATTGGAATTTACTTACAATCTGGATTGGCTTTATTTCCTCTTCATTTTGGTCGCCAAAAAGTATGCCATAATTTCTGCATTTTCTTTGGTTTTCATTTAAATATTTGCCTCTGCCCTTTGCCTCTCCTTTTTTTTTTTTTTTGCTGTTGCTCCTTTGGCTTTTCTTTTGCCATTGTTGTTGTAATTGCAAGTGCGCCACTTGCTTTTGACACCTGCTTTCATCGGGGAGGTGGGGCTTTGGGGGTCATTTATTATGGCCAGCTTCTTGGCTTTTTAAGCCCAACACCCCAACCCGTGTTGTTGCCTGTCGCCGTTTGTAATTGACATGAAAATTTAATGCCATAATTTTATTTTGCACTTGGCCTACACTCCCTCCTCCTGCAACAACTTTTCACCCCCTTGCCGAAGCTTAGTGTGTTTGCCTTTGTGCTTTTTTAGATTAGAAAAGTTTTGTCCTTGTTTGCAATTTTTATTTCGTTTTTTACGTTGTTGTTTTTTTTTTTTTTTTTTTTTTTTTTCTATATACATTTTTGCCATACTCTGTTTATATGTATATGGCCAACGCGCCTACGCTTTTCCGCTTTTACAGCTTCTTCGCACAGGGAAAAGGGCAAAGTTTTTTTTTGGTCAACTGAAAAGTGTTTTCAAATGGACAAAAAAAAGGGAAAAACCAGGAGCAGCAAAGTGCAGTTTTACATTTTTCCCCGCTAGCTTCTTTATTAGCTTATTTTCTCTGGAATTGATATATTAAATAAGGAAGATGTTATGCTATTATGTTATGGTACTTTATAACGAAGATAAACAACTGTTGGGCTTTTGGTGACATTTCGCGAAGCAGGTGCGGCATTTCGTGAGGTTTCGCTTGAGTAGTAAACTTTTAAAGGACCTACGTCCTGCCAATGAAAGGGGTTTACTTTAATTTTTTTTAGTTCTTTAGCAAAATACCTAAATTAATGTCTCAAGTTAAGTTACAAAATATTTTAAAATACATTTGACCTAATATTTAATCATAAAATGCAATACATTCAATTTATATACGTTATAAAACCGATATTATTCTTATTCTTATTCTTATTCAGATCCTATAAATACATATATATTACTGTACAGCAAACTCCTGAAAAATAACCCTATTTACTTAACTTAATTATTATTAAAGCTGGCGCTCCTAAAGCAGGAAAAAATGGCACTTCAGTTGAGCTGCGATTGAGTTGAGTTCCTTGCCTTACTTTGGTTAATTTTCATTTATTTGCCGGCGAACATTTTCATTTCGTTTGCCGCCGTGAAAATGTTTCGCTGTTTCTCGCAATGGAAAAAATGCGCCTCTATAGGGTTTCCTTTTTGTTTTTTTTTTCTTCTGGTTGAAGTTTGTGCGCTTCCATTTGAGCAGAAAATCGCGTCGCTCTTTTTGCATTTGAATGACCTGCCACGCCCACCAAAAAAAATGAAAAAAAAAAGTAAGCAAGCCAGCAGCCAACCGCCCCTTTTTGGCAGCGAGAGAGCATGCTTAATAATTCAATTCATAGGCTCAGGCACGAGAAGGAGTCACGGAATACAAAACAAGAGAAAAAAAATAAAATAAGGCAGCAGAAAAAAATAAAATAAAAATAAAAAGGCCGTCGTAGCTGCAAAAGAAAAAAAAAGAAAAGAAAGTAAGTTTCCCACTCATCCTTCGTTATCCCTGAAGGGGCATCCTTAAACAGAGTGACACCGTCCAGGAAGTGAGTCCTGCCCTTGTCCATTTCACCTGCCCCTGTCCGTCCCCTCACATTAGAAGCAAACAAAATGGGCAAAACGAGAAAAAAAATGTTTGGTTTTTTTTTTTTTTTTTTTTGCTGCTGCCGCCGCTGTCTGTTTCTGTTGTTTGCCTTCATTTGCATATAAAATTTTTATACAACCTGCAAGCGTTTATATGCCCACCCGCCGCCGCCGGCCCCTTCTAGGCCTGACTGCCTGTTTCCATATCCTGGCCATGTCCATGTCCGTCTTATTGCGCAACGCAGCTCGGTTTAGTTTGGTGGTCACGGCGCCAACAAAAATACTTGCAAAACAAATTACATTGGAAAGGACTAATGAGCCTGAAAGGGCTAGCATTTTCAGAATTTTCTGCTCTTAAAAATCTTGTAAAAATTAAACTATAATCTACTATAATAAAGTCTAGACTTGAAAATTTCCCAAAACATAACTCTCATTGGTTCTGTCTGAGTACACACTGTAGCACACTTTTGTGCTCATGTCACACTTGTTTTATATATTTTTCTGTTTGCTTTGTTACAAAAGATGAAAGGCCAAGTAAATTCAACTATCTGACTAAAAAAAAGATGAACATTTTAATGGAAACTAAACAGAATAAGTACAGATATTAGAAAGAAGAGAAAATCATAAAAATGTAATATTTAAAAACAAATAAACATCAATTTATATTAATTAATTTGTATGTGCATTTTTTATGCAAAATACACGTCTTACCTTCCATGGCAATATTTATTTATTTATTATAAATAATTACAAACTATTTGAACCCATATTAAAGCTATAAACGTAACTAGTTTACCAATAAAAAACCCAAAGACATTGACAAGTATTTTTAACTGAAAAAAAGACCTACAAAATATTTGGTTTGCCTCTCTCGTTTTCCCCTGGAAAATTTGTAGCTGGAAAATCGCATTGGTTTGCAGGCCTCGCAAAATTTAATTTGTCTAAAATTGTTAAATGAAGCCACAACTTCAGGAGCAGACATCCAGAGATACAGATACAGATACACACACCAGCTTGGCTTAGTTTCTACTTATGCTTTGTTAATTTAGTTATGCCCAAGTATTAAAAAGAGATTTTTGAGCTCATTGAGTTTCCACACAGAGCCAAAAACAAACTTTTCCTCTCGCCTCTCTCTCGCTGTGTGTCTTTATTTTCATATATTTTTTTTTGTTTATGTTTTTTGCGGCTGGGAGTTTAACAAACTTTTTCGTACACTCAACGAAATTGTGAGCACCTCCTATGCTCTGCCTCTGTTTTGATTGGAGGAGAGGTGGAAAATTCGGAGGGAAAATAGCCCCGAGGTGGCAGTCAAATGATGACTGCTAGTGCCCCAGACAGAGGAGGCATCAGACCTCTAAAAACAAAATAGAAGGAAGTAAAGAAAATGGGAGCAGCAGCAGTAGCAGCAGCAAAAAATGGTTGGGGAAAAACCCCCGACTATCCAATCACTTACTCCACTCATTCATTCATTCATTCGCTCATTCATTCATTTCGGACTCTCGGGTCGACTTTGCATTTAAATCAATTTAAGCGTTTTACAGTCAGTTGAACCTTTTGTGCCTCATGTCATGTGCACATCCATACACAGACACACACAGTCGTCCAATGGAGAACCCACAGGCATAGAAACAGAAAAACGAGTGTGTGTCTAGGTTTGGGTGTGTGTGGATGTGTGTGGGTGGATGGGGTCAGGAGTCGAGGGGTTCCAAACTGCAGACCAAAGCCAACCGCAAAAAAAAATAGAGATGGTCGAAAAATGTGGAAAGTCTTCAACGGGGCAGTTATCAGAGCTAGAGCCCTTTGGGAATTACAGTGTCAAGCTAAGGAAATGAGTTAAGCCAGGCCCTGGCTAGACAATATACATGTTTTTGGGACAACTAATTAACCAATCTCTTAAAAACAGTATAAATAAATAAATAAATAAATAGAGATAATCGAAAAATGGGGAAACTCTTTAACATTGCATGAACCCATTGAGAATTATAGTGGCAATCAGTTATATCAGTATAGTGTCAATTATTGTAACATTGTAATAATTAACTATTATAAATAAAATCCTTTAAATAACATTAAAATATTAGTTTTAAAATAAAATGTATAAGTAATATATATAAAAATAAAAAAAAAATCACAAAAACAACAAAGAACGACAATAAAAATATTAAATAAGTAAGATAAAAGCACAATGACAATGAATAAACCTCAGCGCCCGATCAAGACTGAATAATATGAAATCGCTTCTTTATTGAGCCACCAGAAGAGGGCTGATTGTTATGCAATAAGGCCAGCCCCGGCGAACTTTTGGCCAAATGCCTCAGATATTCATGGAAATTCTCTTCGATTTGGCATTTTGTAATCCAATCACGTGCTCATCTCTAGCACGAAGAGGGGGTTGGCGAAAGAAGGGGTAGAGCTGGATAAAGAGGCATCTCTTTCCCCTTTTTTTTTTTTGCAACTGTGAAGCCGAGAGCAAATTATGCAGACACTTAAATATGCCATAAAATTATTCGAATTCTGCATCAATTCTTGGCATTTGTATTCCTCTTTCCCCTTTACCTCCCCATGTGTTTTTTTTTTGTTTTTTGTATCTTTGTTTATAACTCGAATTTTATTTATTTTTGCTCAGCTCGCAGGAAAATATGTAAAAAGATGTGTATACATTTCCAAGGGTTTTTCCGGGCTTCCATTTATTTTACTCTTCCTGAGAAAGATAACAGAGTTCATTGGGTCATCGATGTGGGATGAAAAATCGAAACTAAAATTATGCAGCTGGTGTAGTTTTACTATTCTTTTCTACAATATTTTTTGTAAATAATTATTCAACGAATAACTATCTAAATCACAATCGTTATTATATTAAATTAGTAGTAGCAAGAGCTCTCTTATATACAAAACTATTTAAAAATTCCACCTATGTATGTACATACTTTCGGACACTCCTTTTTGTGACTTTTTTGTTCTCTCTTTTTCCCTGCCACCATTTTGTGGCAGTGAAATGTGTTCAACATATAAATATACAAATTCATTAAAACGAACAAATTAAAAATGAGCAAGCCGGAGAGAAGCAGGAGGGTGTTGACACAGTGCGACAGTAAAAATTACTTTTTTATTTAATTTTGCGCATCTACAAAAAACCGAAAAAAGTCGAAACGAGTCATCGCTTTTTTGTTGCATTTAATTTCGAGTAAATAAATGTTTTTACAAATTTGTTAGTGGAGGTGGGCAGCTAAATATTTTACACGAGTGTGTGTCCAGACGACCATAAAAAAAAATTGCGTTGTATCATTATAAATATTTAACAATTGCGACAATTGTTGTTGCCACGGACAACGCATTGTCCTGCATCCTGTCCCAGGATTCCCTCTACAACCAGCTGCAATTTTCACACGCTTGTTTGGGCTTAACAAAAGCAGAAAGCACCCAGTGTCGCCAGCAAAAATACAAATAAAAATAATAATCATCCACACGGCAGCCACAGCAAAAAAAAATTAAATCTGTTTATCGCCGCTTAAAAAAAGTATTTAAGTTTACTACGAAAAGCTTATTATGAAAAGTCAAGTACTAGAGCTTGCCGGAGCACTAACAATATGTTTGAATTGCATTTTAGAATTTTTCAGACATTTTCTAAATTTTATGTTATCTTATATATTTCTTAAGGTGCTATGACACTGCACGGTCACGCTTGTTTGTTTTAATTAAGGTTGGTAAAAGTAGTATACATATATTTATTTATGTTTGTATATATATAATAAATAATAATTAACATATTACATATATTTTTGCTCATTAAATCTATCTGAAAAAAACAGATAAGTAAGCAGTGTCATACCACCAGGTATTTCAACACCTTAATCGAATTAAACAATAAACAATTTAAGAAAATTTATAAAATATAATTATAATCTTATAAATATAGGTCGAAAAAAATCCCCCTTTCAATTTACAAAACCAATTAATTAAATCAAGCAAATATAAAATACCCAACAGGTTAAAGTTCAAAAAGCCACAGACACATCCCTGTCATTATCGCTGACAAAAATGACCCTCGTTCCCCCCCCAAGCTCACACTCAAAATTAATTCATTCGCATTCCGTTTTCATTTCGCCACAATTGAATCGATTAGCAATCCCTCAACACCTTTCTCCCTTCACCCTAATTGCATTCCCTGCAATATTCAGCAAATTCCGCAGCACACATGCTACGTCCACACACACCAATTCCAATTCCCCAAATCGCCGAAAGCAAAAAATTGATTTTAATGGGCGTGCATTAATTGCGTGCATACCATATTTGAATGCTGATTATGTTTCGGCGCCGGAAAATTTCTAACTTCGGTTTCTTTGGTTTGTTTTTCGGCTCCCGAAAAAGCCGCCACACAATCGACGATGATTAATATGAACAATCCGGGGGCGGGGGAAGCGGCTAAATTCTCTATGCGGTGGCATCAAATTGAAAATCCAATAAAACACTCAATTTATTTAAATTGCATGCGATTGACAATCCGCACAATCGTGAATAGATGCACCGCTTCAGCCTACACAGTAGTACAGGGAGAAAAAAAGTCCTGACAATCTTGGTTTCTTAGAAAAATATCAGATATATGAAGTACCTTAAAGAACAAGGATCTTCGACGAATTTTTAATTGGTTCCAGCCTTAACTTGTAGCTTTGTAACTAATAAATATCTTAAGCGTAGGTTTTCTTTATAATTTTCCTATTTAAAATATATTAAATAAAACCAATTGAGACTTACATATACCTATTGATATTAAAATGATGGTATTAAAATTAAAAATAAATATTTTTAGAATCGTATAAAATTACAAATAATTTTATAAAATTCCCGATCAATCCTAATAATATTTCTGTCGGTGTTCATCGTAACCAAAAATTCATTTTATTTCATCCCATTTCACGCCGCTCTTCCTCTTTTTTCGCTTTGTCTCCTGGGTGCCTGTGTGTGTGTGTGTGGGTTAGTCTCTGATTAGTTAAACAGGACACGTAACGCTTGCCACAGCAAAAGTGACAACAACAACCACCAGCAAAGGGAAACACTCGAATATGAATGACAAGCGGAATACAAAATGAAAAAATGCAAAAAAAAAAAAAAAAAACAGAAAGAATAATAAAAAAAAAAGTAACATTGGCAAATAAAAACGTAAGCAAATCAAAAAATTTGAGTCAATCGGGAATGCTTGAATTTTTGTTGTGTATATAAAATCGAAACAGAATCCCTGACGCGGCGAAAAATCCGCTTGATCGCAGATAAAAGTGAGAAAAAAATATGTTATCCTTTTTAATAAGCTTTTAATAAATATAAGGATTTATTTAGATTGGTTTGAGAACCTCAAAACTGTCAATAAATAATATCAGCCAAATGGAAACAATATTTTAAAAGCAACATTATTATCCTTATTTTTCTGTTTCTTTTTAAAGCAAAATACATTTTCCGCAGGACTTTCCTTGACCAGCCTTGTGTCCACCTGCTCTTTAAGCCAAGACTCGAGTGAAATATCTCTGCAACTGCGGCAATTGGTGGGCGTGTTGGGGAAGCCACCCCCTCGGCACTTAAGTCCCTGCCACCGCTGCCCCTGCACACACACACCATTCGTCATAAAACATAACTCAGCAATTGCCCATGCCCCAATGAGCCCACGTACGCCCATCAATTGTCATTTTTATCAGCGTACCATGTCGCGAAATGTTGATTTCTTTTTTTTTTTTATTCCCCGTCACTGGGCGAAAATGTAATACTCGTAGGAGATGAGTTTTGTGAAGAGAAATTCTATTAAATTACCAAATTGTAAATTTAGAACTAAGTGTTTGTAGAAATCGAGTTGAATCAGAATAATTTGGCTAATTAATGGGCTTTAAAATATTTTAAAAAATATACTCAAGCCTCTCCCTTGTTTAATTTTAACCAACACTGAACTATTTTCGAAAGGAGTTTATAATTATGGGGTTCCCCTCTATTCTTATTTTTCTCAGTGCCCTGCCTGGCCTGGCTTGCCTTCTTTCACTTTGCTCGCCCTCCTAAAAGTAGGCTACACAAAACTGGGAGGTCAGGGGTGGAACAAAGTGCGTATTATCGACGCCCCAGCGCCCTGTCTTCCGCTTCTTCTCTTCCGCTCTGAACTCGCGCTCAGCTGCGCCGCTCGTTTATGCGCTGCCAAGGTTTCACGAATTCCAAATAGGCCTCTTCCATACCACATAGGTGGTAAAAAAACAGAGTCGATAACACTATCGATACTTATCAATTATGGCACCTTTCATTTGGCTGACATTAAACCTTAATTTGCTTTTGATTTAATTTGTATCGATAGCAAAATCTAACGATTATGTAAACTATCCAAATGTTCCCAGACCTAATTAATTTGTATCGATAGCAAAATCTAACGATTATGTAAGCTATCGACCCTTTTCCTAACTCGTGAATCCATGAATTAACCAAGGCATAAACCTGTTGTATATGTTGCCATTGTTGCTGATGTTGCCGCCTGTTACTCTGCTGTCCGCATTAAAATTTAAAAATGTGCGCACAAAAATGCGTCTTTTTTCCGATGCTCGTCTCCGCCCTTTTTTTTTTGTCCACCCTCCCACAATTTTCACCCTAACGCTTCTCGGCTTTTGAGTTGCTGTAGCGCAACAATTGCTTAAAAAATAAAAAAAAATACAGGCACAACAGGCTACCAACAAAATTATCTACAAAAATAAAGCCGGAAAAGTAGAGAAATTACTGAGAAACGTGTAGACACTGTAAATACTAAGAGGCTTCTTTAATCCCTTAAACTTGTGTAGTTTCCACCTTTGTTTCTTGCTGTGTATTTATTCAATTCGTTTGATGTCTTCCTCATTGAATTTTCCTTGATTTGTCCCAGGTTGCTCTCTGTGGCTCTCTGTGGCTCTCAGTTGCTGTAGTTGCCGTTGCCGTAGTTATAGTTGCTCTAGGCTTAACTTGGCTAATCATAAGATTATTTGGGCGGGCATGTGTGGGCGGTCTTGTCTTGACTGTGGCCGATTCAAGTTAAATTCAACATCAAAGCTGCCAAGCTGGAAAAGTTAAGGTTAAATATGCCGAGTGTGGGAGCTGCTTTTGTTTCATTCCGAAAGATTATTTAAATTCAAAAAGCTCTTGAAGGCCGTGTGTCTGTAACGCTGTGAGGAAAATGTGTAATAGTTAACTTTATGAATTGATCTTTTTGTTAAACCCCACAAATGTTATTTTCTTGCAAAGGCAAAAAAGGCAATAATTCCAATGGGGTCTCTTATTCGCCCATAATTCTTGGCACTTTCGCCCGCACTTTCTCTTTGGCAAGTAAATTTAACTTATCGAAGCTGCTGCCGGAAAACTTTGACCAAAACAAAATATTTTCTTTATGGTTGGAGAAGGCCCGAGGCCTCAGAAGGAGGAGGAGCTCTGCGATGAGTGTTTTGTGTGGGCAGCATATGGTTATTGTCCTGCCGCGCCATCTTCGCATTTTCCCCAGATTTTATTTCTGCCTCGTCGTCTATGGGATTTTCCAACTCCTAATTTCCCCTGGTTTGTCCTGGATGCCGATGCCAGGAAGAGGCATATGTACATTCTCTTGGCTCCAATTCTCGTCGCTCCTGCTGCCTACTGCCTGCCCTATTTGTCAGCACGTGAAACAATCATAACACCAGAGCCAAAACCCCACCGCCACATCCCCTCCTTCTGTGCCTGCAACGTAACAAGCCTTGTTGCATACATTTGTAGTGCTATTTGGGGCCCAGGACATTCCCCCAGCCATGTCCTGCCTCGTGTATGTGTGTGAAAAATTCATTGAATCATTTGACAAGACAGAAAACGCATTGCAAAGAGAGACAGAGGGAGGAGTGTGGGCGGGGGTAATGATAACCAGGCCTAGAGCAGATAGTGGCGCCAACATTTTAGCTTACCAGAACTGGCCAAGTCCCACCACACCCCCCACTACGCGCCACAGTCAGCCTTTTAGAGCGGACCTGTTTTGTGCATTACTTTGGGGACGGCGTTGCCTCTTCTGAAATATTGCGTATACGCAGTGTGTGTGCGGGCAGAGAGGAACGAGGAAGGCACAGAGAACTACACAGAAAAAATATGCTTACATGTTCTTAAAATATTTGTAACTCATTTTTTTTTAATAACTAACCCATATTTAATGCAAGTATTTTTATATTATATTCAATAAATATTATTTAGTTTTTGGGTGTTTCTTCTAAAAAATAACTCTTCTATAAAATATTTATCATTACCTAATTAGTTCATTTATTATTATTTAATAAAATCTTTGCGAGTTTCTTTTAACTCTATTTATATTATGTTAGTTTCCTCAATTGTTAATTAATTTGTTCTATATGTTAGTTTCCTCAATTTAAGAATTTGTTTCTCTATTTTAGCTTCCTCAATTGTTAATCAATTTATTTATTCCAAAAGATTTTGAATTAAACCCGTCTTAATTCCCAATTATACAAAGAGGCGAAGATAAGGGTACATACAAATCCACTTATTTCTCCTGTTAAGATTGTTTAGATTGTCTCAGTGCGCCTCTTTTGAAATATTGCGTATACGCAGGGTATAAAAACCTAGAATATCGGGGCCAGAAGGAGGGGTTGGGGCTGGTGCTCAAAATGTGGCAAAATCGGGGCTGGTATGGTGGTTTTCTTTTTTAAATAGCGTGCTATATGGAAAACTAACGATGCCCCAGTCACGACTTTGGACATCCTTATCAGCTGCAGCTGGGAAAGCAACCCAGTATGCACTTACAGAATAAATGCGCAGAGGAAAAGTGGAAAAGGGGAAAGGGGGGCGGGGATGATGGAGGCTTCGGAAAATGTGTAGAATAGATAGTTTTGAGTTTCATGAGTCCCCTGGGTAAGGCGGCGGCGTGCTCTAATGCTTTCGGGGCTGCTCTATTTGGCAAAACTGTAATTATTAATGAGCATTCAGATATGACAGTCATTGGAAAATTGCCTGGCTCTACGCAAAAGGAAAATCAATGGGAAATTGGCTAGGCCAAAAAGCAGACAAAGAACAGCACGGAAAGTCGTTGCTATTTATTCCCCATTGATTTATATAATTCAAGGTATGGAAAGTATATATCTATAAAATACTAATTTATATTAAATTTACCACAAGCTTAAATACATTTAAATATTGGAAATATATTATTTTGCTTACATTTCACCTTAAATTGATATAATTTACTGCTTAAATTCATTTACTTGACCCACAACAAGGAATGCTGGCAAATTCCCGCTTAATTTCCTGTTCAATATCCTCTAATCAGTCCCGAAAAGTCTGCTACAAATTTCTCGTGTTGCCATTTCCTGGATGCTTTCCAAAAAATATTTATCAGCCAAGCCATCAAAATTCATTCTTTATCAGCCAACCAGAGAGGGAGAGAGAACGCCAATTGCTTGGCACATTTATATTTATCAAAATCGTTTCCTTTCCCCCGATTTTTCCCTGGCTTTTCCAAATATTGTTTTTTTTTTTTCTTTCCGGCCCCCAAAAATCCAACGTGACATAATTAGCAAAAAAAAAAAAAAGAGGGAAAGAAAAACAGGAAAGTACAAGTAGGTTTAGGGGAAACATGTTTCTGGCATTAGGGCGTAAAAATATTAATTTCGACTTAAATGAAAAATTATGCTCAATTTGAGTGGCGACGCAGCAAATAAATTTTCGCACATAAATTTCCACAGCGCTAATAACAATAATAATAATAATCAGCAACATTACGAGGGTGGCTTCTGGGCGTGGGAGGAGAGTGCAGGTGGGCGACTAATGCCCGGCTATCGTTGGGCGATTAAATTTTTGTTATTAATTAGATTCGCCTGGGCGTCGTGTAATAATTCACAGCTCCATCTATATACACACATAGGAATAATATTTATATATATACATATTATATGTATGCTTATGTGTTTGTGACTTGTTAATGTGCTGGGCATTAGTGAAAGTTTCATGGGACAATTAAAGCACTAAAGCCAAAATGGCCCTTTAAATCATAAATGTGTGAGCATTGAATTTGCAGTTATTAAGAGCGATGGGTAAAGGTAATCGATGGACTAAGATAGTGATCGCCAATATGTTGCATGCTCTGATATCAGTGGAGTATGAGGGAATTAATCAAATAATTAATAATTGTAACTGATGGTTTAAAGAGATACAAAATTGATAGTCTTTAACTTTCATATATTTTCATTTGTAATATAATATAAAACTATTTATATTTTGATGTTTTTGAAAGATATAAAAATATAAAAACTAGTTAATATTAATATACATTCTTACAGCAAAGAATTTAAATATAAAGACATTTTGAATTCCCGCAAATTGAACAGTTTTCCAGCGTTTTGTGGCATCAGTCGCATATCACACCGAACACCCAACACACACATCCAACCCACACTCCCTCTCCTCTACCGCCCCCTTAGACAACCCCCACCGTCGGCCGGCGGCGTCTATCAATTTCAATTGCTGTTACTGCCGCCGGCAGTGTAATCAGTTTTTCGCTTATTGCCGCTAACTTTGCCCGCACACAACGAGGTCAAATCAGACACGACACGCCCACGCAGAACCCACTGGCCGCCCACCACCTCCCACTCAACCCCCCCATCCCACTCCCCGAAGGCAATTTCGAAGTGTTCTCATAGCGCCAGAATATTGGATAATTGGGCTATGGGAAAAATGGGAAAAATAATTTCAATAGCCCAGCTTTTACCTCCAAATGTTTGAGTTTGAATATTTTACTTTTAAAATATTACAAAGGTGGTTTTGTATTTTCATTTTTTCAATAATTTTAGAAGGTTTGTCTTTTAAATTATATTATTATTGAATATAATTTTTAAATAAGGTTTTTAAAATATCAGTAATTTTCTTTAGTGTTCCGTAAGCTGTATTCTTTTTTTTTAATAAATAAATATAAATACATATATTTCTTTAACAATTTTTTGTTGTTATTGTGGCCAAGTTCTTTTTGTTTATACAATTCGTTTGCTTGTGTTTTGTTTTCGGTTCCTGTCCATTTTGTGCTTTTTCTATTGGCGTAAAATGCAAATTAAATCAATTTCGTTTACCCATCTCTCTCTTTTTGAGCTTGTGTGTGTGTGCCTTAGTTGTTGTAATTGCAGTTTGTCAATTACTTTGATGTTGTTGTTTCCGTGTGTGTTTGTCCATTTTTTGTGGCTGTGCGTATGTTTGTTGAGACAACAGCACAAGAGAAAATAAACAGAGAGACACCATAACAGAAATAAATAGGAAAACAAATACGAAAATAAAATAGAAATTAGCAAATTAAAATGCCAACAATAAAAAAATGTATAAAAAACGCTGACAAAAATGTTATTGATTTTTATTTGCCATATCTGTTTACCTTTTCTTTCTCTCTATTTTCAGGTGAGTTGACAAACAGAGATTTCGAGTGCTTTCCACTTTTCCCTGAATGTGTATGATTAAATAAGTGAGTGTATTTTTGGTACTTTGGTAATTAAGTAAATGTCAGAGGAGTTTT
Organism: Drosophila lacteicornis; assembly: GCA_008044355.1. NCBI lineage: Eukaryota > Metazoa > Arthropoda > Insecta > Diptera > Drosophilidae > Drosophila > Drosophila lacteicornis. The sequence continues at coordinate 34,567 of VNKF01005942.1, forward strand.
CAAAAATAATTTAAATATAACTTTATTTATGCCATAAAATATAGGATGTTTTTCAATACTCTTTTGCGGAGGCACCACACAGATTTCCTTTTCTATTTTGTTTCCTAGACAGACATGCGGCAAGAGGTGAATTCATTTTTAATTAAAAACCTGCCACGCCCACCGCAAAAAGTAAAACAGAGAACAAAATATAACAACTGGCGATAGAATATATAAGTATAACCCAAAAATCCACAAGCCCCGCTTGTTGTTTTTATTTTTTACTTTATTTTTTGCATTCTTCTTTCTCATTTCTGCATATTTTTCATCACTAGTCAAATTAATTTCGAGCAGAAAAATTTTAGAAGCACTGGAAAAAATGTTCACAACAGTAAATAAATAATAGTTACATATTTAATACTACAATGTTAGTATTAGTTTTGTAAGCTTTACTATCATCTTAAATAAATAAATAAATAAATATTTAATACTAAGCTTGGCCTTTAAAAAGGTTTTTAAGGTAATTATTTGTACAATTAACTAAATTTGATCGAAAATACATTGATGAAGCCTTTATTTTTTTATTTGTAATAAATATATCCCTTACATAATCCGTCCTTAATTATGTTTTAGGATATCGAATTTTTTCAGGAACCCAAGATTAACATAAATATAATTAAAAACAAATATGATTTTATGTTTTTCATAAGTTAAGCCAGTAGCTTATCCCTTTTCAGTTAAGTGAATATTCATTTAATGTCTTAAAAAAAATCTACATATTTTTTCGCCGTCTAGCTGCATTTTTTTTCCAGCATTTCTTCTTTTGGTTCGTCTTCTATGTTATTTTTTTTTTCTGCGACAGCTTTTCATTTGGCAAGGCCACCCCTGGCCCTACCCCTTTTGGCCACTTCCCCCCAATGAAGCACTTTCTGGCTTAATACCTTCCTAATTGAAAGTTGCAAAAATTACAGGTGAAACGTAGAGAGACGAAGAAAGAGCTTGGAAAAAAGTTTTTTGCCCAGCTAACCGCAAATAATAACAAGAAGAAGTAGAGAAAAACAAAAGCCCCGGTAAAGGGATACGAGGAAAATAGAGGAACGCTGAAAGAAAAGTGGAAAATGGGTAGTGCGGTAGGGGACGAGGAACGGGAAAAGGCGAAAACTCAAAGCCGCCAGTCGGAGCTATTGACTAGAAAAATGCCAAGGCAAAACCCCAGAGCGCTGGAAAAAATACAAAAACCAAGAAAGATAGAGAAAAATATATTGGGGAAATTCGGGAAAATATTAAAGAAAGAGTCAATTTTAATATAAATTTAAATGTGAAATATTTAAAGGTGATTAAATATTTAAGATAAAATATTAAGTTTTAAAGAGAGAAAGATGTTGAAATGCAGCTAGTGACAAAAATAATTAATTGATATATATATATAAGATTTACATATATATGAGTAAAATTGTTTAATATATTATTCAAATAATTCCAACCTATTTACCTGACCTTGAGTGTCCCTGCAAAGCGGCTTATCTGCTCGGGCTATGCACTGGGAATCGAGTTCTCAATCAGCTTGGACCCCGAAAACCCACAGGCTAACCCATTATATTTGGCAAGTGGCCCGCCATTAGGGCCATTTAATTAAGTAGGCGTGGCAATTGATTATAATCGGCGGCCCGTAAGCGAACAACAAACAAATCGAAAATCGAATTCCAAATCCAAATTGATTGCCAAATCAAAAAAAAAAGAATAGAAAAACAGGCCAAACACGCATGCCCTTGTCGGCCATTTTGTACAAATATTTCTTGTATCTCCAGGCCCAGTTTTCCCATTTTTTTCTTGGCAACGAGAAGCCCATAAATAATTTATAAGCAGTTACCAGGCCCATTCCGATGTTTTTTCCCCTATTAATTAATTTGCCAATAGTCAGGGCCAAATAATCGGAAATTCATTTTCACGCCCAGCGGCCACAAGCATATTTCCATAAAGCTGCCAAATTGAAATTCGAATTAAGCTTCAAAAATAAAATGAAATTCATTTCTTATGCCAATGTGCTGGGGGTGAAATTTTAGAGAAAAGTTCGGCAAGAAATGGAGTTTCCAGTTTCCATTTATAAATACAAATAATTAATGGAAGCTGTGCCAGAATGTAAATAAAAAATAAAGGAAATATATATAATAATATAAAATATATTTTTAATATTCTCTATTTATTTAATAAATATCATACCAGGTATTTCTTTTGATTTTTTTTTTAATTTTTATTTATTTATTTATATAAAATGATTATATTATTAAACATGTATAATAATATAATCATTTTATATTTTCCATATTTTTAATCAGTGAACACTTTCCCGATTTTTCCCTGCAATTTCCACCTCCTCAACATTGCCTGGGGCCAAATTATTTACTTCAGCACTTCTGTTTGGGTTTATTCAATAAATTAAGTGATTAATTGTTGAAGAACGAACGTCGTCCTTTTCCTTTTCCTTTCAATTTCCAAAGTCAACATGAATCGAAAACTTTTCAAATTGTCATAATTATTCAAAATTGTTTTCTGCCCAATTTGGGCAATGGAACTTTTTCGGGCCCCTGCCTTTTGGCTTTTCTAGCCAATGTTTTTTTTTATAGCTCTGCCGTGGAGCTATTCCAGAAATGTTTCCCTTCTTTAATCACGCCTCGGATATTTTTGTTGCCTTTGATTAATGGCTCGCTTTTGCCGGAGCAATTGTCAACAATTTTTGTTTGTTGCTGCCTAAAAATACGAGTAGAAAAAAATTGGCAGAGCCAAGAAACCGTAAGGAAAATGAGAGCAGAATAGAAGCTGGGGCCGAAATGTGTTGCCAAGAATTTTTGTGGCTCAGCATAGAGACAAGCGACAATGAGACAAAATTGTCGCAGATTTTTCTCTTTCTTCCAGACGCTCTTTTTTTTATTTTTTTGTCACCTAAAATATGCAACACCAAAGGTTGAAAATGGCTGTGGGGAAATGGTACAAAAGGAGGCGGGGAAAAGAGGCTAGGCATGCCAAAGGTAGCTGCCAATTTATTTTCTTGGCTGATTTTGTCCCTCCTTGTTATATACCCTTGCAAGGAGTACTACCTATCGATAGGTCGTTGCACATCTCTAGGTCAATGAGTTTGCACTACGCAACATATATTTTCGTCTAAATTTATACAAAAGACATGAATATTAAACTAATATGATTCAGTGGCTGATTTGATCGATCTCTCTGGCTCACCCCTAGCTATCGTTGGTACATATCGATTCGAGCACATCTCTAAGCCAAGAACTTTACACTGCGCCACATATTTACTCTCTGTAATTAATATTAAATAAATAAACTATTTAACTTTATTTATTTTCATTAGATATTTATTTCTAAAACTATAAAATACCAAGCAAATTTATTGCAATCCATTTTCAGGGTATTACCAGCTCAATTTCTTGTTGAATTTTATTTTCTTGGCCACATTTTTTTTTCCAGAGATTTTTGTTCTATTTTTTCCCCGACTTGGTTTCCCTTTATTTTTATCGCGACATTTTGCTGCAGCGACTTATGCAGGGGAGAATGTTGGAGGTTTTGGAATTTCTGCATAAATCGCATTGATACGTTTACAGCAGGAAAGAAGAACGAAAAACGAGGAGAAAAAAAGGGGAAAAGGAAAATGTGTAGCGCCGAGGAATTTTCCTTTGTGTTCCGTGGTTGTCTTGGCCACGTTTTATGGCCCCGCCCCTCTTAACCCGTCCCCGCCCTCTGGCATCTCGGCAGTCTGCTTAACCTGCACGTGATGGAGAACGGAATCGCTTTCCCAGCTGAGCCCAGGACGTGTCCGCAGCGAAGGAAGTCCGCCCCAACTACCCCCCGAGCTTAGCCCGGATTCTCCGAGTTGAGAATGCAACTTCAGTTTAGATCTCAGCTGGGAGGCACTGGGAAAAATAATAAATTATAAACTTAAAAGACTTTAAGGCATTTTTTGCTAACACAAAAATTAATTATACTCTCCAAAGATTTAAACAAAATGATAAAAGCATTTGTAGGCACTTTCTTTGGGGGTTCTTAAAATTATTTTAGTTACTGTTTTGCTCAGTGGTTAATGGCTGGCTCTCTAGGATTCTGGCTACATGTGAGTTCTTATGACAAATGGGACAGGATTCAAGATTCAAGAGTGCTGAAAATAGAGAAATTTCGTGCTGGAAAAGTGGTGGTAAATAGTGGAAAACACTAGACCGGAAAGGGGAGTGATTTGGGAACGAGTTTCATAAAATCGGAAAGAAAACTCGGAGGTTTTACTATAAAATAATCAATTTATATTTATATTTAGCCTAGCATATGGTATTTAAATTATTTGTTTCATTTTTAAATATATTTAAGCTTTCAATATATTCCTAAACATAATAAATTTCAGTTATCAAATGTATTTTCATTTGTTTTCAATTTGTTCTACAAATATTTATATTTAAATTTGTACTATTAATATTTTATGTGTAAAATGCATTTAAAAACCCATTATTTGTTGCAGTTGCCTTTTCAATCAATCCAGTTAAAGCCTCAGCTTCATCCCTGATCTAGCCCAATTAATTTTCCTTTAAGCCAAGCCAAGACGAACTTTTCTTTTAGCCAAAAACTTCCCCCACAACTCCCCACTGATTGACTGCCAAAAACGAATAATTCAAAGTTCCTCACAAACTTTCCCTTTTGTTGTACACCCACCCACCCCCTCCCTTCGTTTTTCTTTTCTCCCCTCTTGTTTATTTATTTGGTTGTTTTTGCTTTTGTTGGCTTTGCTTTTGCTTTCCCGGACTCGGGCCTAGTATTTATTTTTATGACTCACGCACTTTTGCGGCTTCCGCTTAGCTGCTGCTCCATCAAAATGGAGCCATCAACACCTGCTTAGAGCCAGAGAAAAAATGGAGAAATGAAGCCGGGAAATCAGGGAAGAAGCCAGAAGGGGAAGTTTTCGGAAGTGAAAGTGAGAGGACCAAAGAGAGAAATATTTATTTCGAAGGCACAGCAAAACTTCGCTTTGAGTTATGGCCGGCAGTCGGCGAAACTCAATTTGAATAAATTGTTGAAACAAATTTCAAATGCACACACATGCCCATACACACGCTGGCCTACAGTGAAAGAAAAAGAGAGTAATTAAGGCCTTAAAAATGACAATCACTTTACAAGTTACGAAAATAATTGAAACTTATGTTCCACAAAAAAATTAATTATCATTGTCAACTATGGTTTAAATTTAATATTTTTTCCAGGCTTTAAAAACATGCCCTTGAATATATTTGAATATTTTTGCATAAACCTAAAGAAATGTATCTTCTTAATATTATTCATTCATATTTAATTTATATTATAAATTTTTATCAATTTATTTCAAGTTACAACATTTTTTCTGTGCACCAATACCGCGGACCTACACTCAAACAAAAGTCAAACTGAATTTGGAGTTAAACAGAATGCAGAAAAAAACCCCAAATAAAAAATCAAAGGGGTTAGGGAAGTCAGAAGGGATGAGGGAAAATGGGTGAGAGGGGGAGAAGGCGGAAAGTACCAAGGGGGCGTGGCAGGACCAATGGGGGGCAGTGAATTTCTTTTCCGGCAGTCTATCGAGGCTGCCAAACTTTTCGCGCTGCGACTTTAAAATGAAATTTACAACATGGAAAAAGTACTTTTTTTTGCCCGCCAATTTTTCTTTTATTTTTTTTTTGTTGTTCTTTATATATTTATTTTCTCTTTTTGTTGTTGTTGCTGTACTGCAATTGCCAACAGTTTGAAATGTAAAGTGTGTGTGCTGGCAGAAAAGGGATGTGAGTGTGTCTGTGTGTGTTGAAAGAATCAAGACGCATAAATTTCGCAGAACAGGCAAACAATAAGTACAGTGAGAACGAGGCATAAAAGGCAAAAAAAAAATATAAAAACCATATAAATTAAGGCAAATATAAATATAAAATAGCATTTAAATAAGTTATTAAAGAATTTTTAAATGTATTCCAAGTTTAAAAACAGGTAATTTGAGATAAATCATTTAGTGCTTGAATTCCATTTAAGCCAAAGCTATATTATATAGAAATTAAACATCATTTTCAAGGGCAATTTACAAACTCTCTTTTAGGGAGTTTTTCTGAATTTTTTTTCGGTCGCCCTTCTAGGCAGTTTTCACTGTAGCTGAACGAGCAGAAGCTGTAGCCGCCCACGCGGCTTTTAAGCTTATTTACTGCTTATATATTTTAACACTCCCCACACGGCCTTCGCAGCTCCTTGCGGATATGCCTCCCCCCCCCCCCCTCCCCCCTTCCTGGAAAATCCCTCCCGCCTCGCCCCTCTTCAATTCGACAACAGCGAGAAATGAAACCAAACAACAACAAACGATTTCCCTCGCTCCCTTCCAATATATTTTATTTTTTTGGCAGTACTTCCGTGCCAGCCTCCGCCATGCGTCCGTCCCCTGATGCCCCCCTTGCCCCCCTGCATCCTGCATCCCCCGCTGGTCCCCCCTAAACATGACAAATGGCTGCAAATCGTCTTCCTGTCGCGACCGCCATTTTCTGTCAACGGTTTTTTCTGTATTTTTCGGGGAAAAAGTAAGAGGGCCTGCTGGATGGTATATTTTTTTATCGTTATTTTGCATTATTTATTTATTTATTTAGCATTTCTTGTATATTTTCGTTATATTTATTCCTCTGTCGGGGTTTTTCTTCTGTACTTGGGCCTGCTTGGTGTGGCTTCTTATCTGCAATTTTTTTCGGGTCCCCAACGCGGAAATCAGAGAGCCGCAATTTTCTTCTTGTTTGTGGAGGAGGGAAAAAACTAACGGCCATAAAAATAGGGGCCATTGAAGGTGGGGGAAAAATAAACATTAAAGTCAACGCATGGAGTCTATTCTTAACTAAGGGAAAGAAACGTTATTAAAGATCGGGAAGCAGCTTTAAATGTTAAAAAAATTGAGGTATCCAAAGGTAAAAGATGAAAATATTATAAAGGCAACTTAATTATTTATTTTCTAAAACAAAACAAATAAATAAAAACGTAATTTATGAATTTAATCATTTTATATATTATTTTACACTTAGGATATTTTCAGAACTAAAGCAAACTATTAAAGGTCCCCTTAAAATGTCCTTCCACCTTCGTCGACTTTGATTTAAGCCACAAAACCGCCCACTGGCAGCCCTCAATTGAACCCAAAAATTAACCCAGGTCCCCCGAACCTTTTCCAAATTGTTAAATTTGCAAAATTCAAGCGTTTTGAGGTTTGGCGACCTTTCAACCCCTTTAACCCATCGCGGCGCCCCTTAACCCCACTGTTACACGCTCACACACACAGAAATATGTCCAGGAACCGCAGTCTTGTCAACTTATTTAGTGCTTGGCCACAAGACCCAATCACAAATGTGGAAATGGCAGGGCACTGAGAGAAAACTGAGGGCTATTGAAGCACCGCAAAATATTTTTTAAAGAAAGTGTGAGCTTAAAATAGGTAAAATAATATCTTGTTAAAGACATTTGTGGGGATTATACTCTCATTTTTTTAATTAGGATATTATGCAAAATTGATTTTTCTTCGAGTGTACAACAGGAGATGGGACAGAGGGAGTGCATAAAAACAATGCACTGGCAACACGCAACACGCAAAAGTGGAACCTGCCGAACTAAACTAAAGTTCAGAGGCGGAAATTTCACAGCGACCGCAGCGACCAAAAAACAGGACCGAAAACCAAAAACCGAGACCAGGCCGTGGAGGGTAGGGGAAGACCCTACCTAAGGGCAAGGGAGGCTAAGAGGGTGCTTCAGGTGGGGGCTAACGCAGGGCTTCCAACTAAACACTACGCATACGCCCCCACACACACACACAGCTCGGGTTAGTAATAATGTTCAAAAAGTATTTAAATAAATAAATCATGACATACGCCATTGTTTTTATTAAATTTTATATTAAAAATTAAGGCACTTAGTTAACATTAATAATATAATTTATTTAAAATAAACATTTATTTTTAAAAGTAATAAGAAGCAAAAGGAATACAATTAAGATTTTATTAAGACATTTTAAGACATATAGTAAAACACTTTTTATATAAAGCGTGTAATGTTTTACTAAATATTATCTTAAAATATAATTCCCATAATTTTTAAAGTTTGAAACCTAATTCCAAAACTTAACTCTTTCGTTGTAGTGTAACCTTGCTCTTTTGTTTTAGTGTAACCTTATGCTTTCTTTTACAAAATCCCTTGAAGTAGATTTCTAAATAAAGTGTGGCATCACCCCTACAGTGTCAGTTCCCTAAATTGTATAAAGTTTTTAGAATAATTATGGTTTTATGATCAAATAAATGATGATATTTCCTCTGTAACAACTTTTCTAATATATATTTAGCTCTTAAAATTGCAATTTCTCCTTTCCAATAAAAACATATTTTAAGGTGCAATGTTCCATTAATATCATGTATCCAAACACCCTTAACTATAGCCCCCGAGTAGCACTATTATGTGAACCCCGACTGTTTGGAATTCTGACCATTTAGCGGACCGACCAGCGGCAGCTGGAAAAGCTCTCACAAAAGAAACAAACAAAACGGAAGGAAGTAAGGAGAGAGAAAAACGAGAACTATGGAAAAAGTGGGCGACGACCTTTTCACGAAAATTCATTGTCAAGCCGTGTGTGTGCGTGTGTGTGTGTGTTGGTGTGTGTGTGACGGACGAAAGAGAGGGAACTGGAGCCTCTGCACCTGACACGAAACTGTTGACGAAGTCGGGGCGCCACTTCAAACAGTTTTTCCACGCTCTCCCCCGGCCGTTTATTAAAACTAATTAAAATGTTTAAAACATTTATAGAACAAACGGAATGCTATGGGGGGGGCACGTGGCAGGGGGCACGGGGCAGGCGGAGGCCTCGCTGAGCTGGCAAGGACACCCACAGAAGAGCGGGTCCTTAATTGCCGCAATTACCGTTGGCAACACTACACTACACACAGGCCCCCATCCAGAATTTAATATTGACGGTAGAGCTCCTTTTTTTTTATTTTTTAGGTCAGAAAAAATAACTGGGTTTCAGAAAAAGGAACTAGAAATTATATTAGATATTTTTTCAGGCTTTAATAATAATCAAAGCCAGAGAATCAATAATTTCAATATAATTACGATAGATTTTTGTTAGTTCCTTACATTAAATCCAATATTCCATCCTCAAAGTCTACAAAGTAAACTGTCAAACTTTAAGATTTCATTTAAGATTTCGAGTTTTGCAGTTTTCCAGTTTTCACTTTCCCTGGCAGCTAGATTACAGCAACGATCTCGTGTCCCTTTCGCTGACCTCGTAAAACTTTCGGCTGCAGGATTTTTCGGCTGGATTTTCGCCCAAAAAAACACTCATACATACGTACATCCCTCAAACAGGAAAAAGATCCTTGTGCATCCCGGGGCCTCTTCATCAATCTAAGTCGCGTTCTCGGACTCAGTTTTACTTCCTTTTCAGCGCGTTTCCCCATATCCCTGGCTGAGCCAGAGCCTGGTCTTCCCCCATTTAGTTTCAGCGAACCATTCAAAAGCTGCCAAGGAGACTGAGACTGAGACTGAGACTGCGACTGCGACTGCGATAACTGTGAGCGAGATTTTTCGTCCTTTTATATTTTCGCCTTTATCCCGCTGATTTCGTGTTTTCCTCGGTTTTCCCGCTGCTGACATCGATTTGGCCGCTTTTCAAGTGCACCATTCTCTTTCAGAATTTCCTATTTTTTTTGCACTTGGCTCCTTTGTTTTCTTCTCAATTTTTTGTTGGTGCGATAAAGCTGCGCGACATTTGCATAAGCCCGCATAGAGCATAGAGCTGCCACCCAGCTCATCCTCATGTTGGAGGATACACTCAAAGCAATGTATTAGAGTATTAAAGAGATTTTCTTGTTCTTGGATGTGCTTGCAATCGATATCTGACCATCGATATCTAGCGATATTAATATCGATAAATACTTTAATATTAATCTGTATTTTTCAAAAAGGTGTAGAATTTGTTAAGCTACAAACAAGGCAAAAATATTTTAGCAAATAAAAACGTAATATTTCCTTTAGTGCATGCCAACCCGCCTCTCCTCCCCTCTTCTTTATTATTTATTGCACTTCCAATAACGCCATCGCTGCAGCTGCACTTGCCCCCTGAAAAAAAAGGACCCAACTTAATGTCCTTGCCCCGCTGCTCGCAAGGACAAAATGCATTTTGAAACTGATTGAAGGCGCGCTTCGGACAGATAACTAATCAATAAATTATTCAAATACTAGGCCAAGCTGAAAATGGATGGGAGAATGAAGGAAATTTAAGTAAAAGTGATTTATTCAAGTTTTCCTTACAATTCGCAGCTTTTATAACATGAAATAAATTAAAGTATAGCTTTTAGAATTATTTCTATAAGTAAATAAAATAAAAATAGGTTTATTTAATTTAAAAGTGTAACTATTAATGATTAAAATGAGAATTTCTAATTAAATATGATATAAACCAAGCTCAACTTATTTTTAATATTCTTTAAGGATTTAAAAACAGTCTGTGATTTCACTTTTTTTCTTTTCCATTTATTAAAACAACTGAAATGATATTTATCCTTTCCCTTATTTCTTTTGCTTTTGTCCTAATTTTTTGTTTTCCCAACCGCAGGGCGCCAAAATGTGTGCAACATTTTCTTCTGTTATTTAACTCTGCGCCAAATCATTTCGAAAACGGAGAGCAACAAAAATAAACAAATCGCTTTGAACAACAAAAAAAAGAAGCAAAAATGAAGAAAAAATACAGAAACCAAATGCATGTCCTAATTGATGACAGGACAAGCACGAAGGACGAGGGGGAAATCGAAACTAAGCAAAACAAAAGCTAAATCAGAAACCGAAACAGAAACAGAAAACGCAACGAAGTTTTGCACAATTTAGTGCACATTGTTGCCATTTATTGTTGTTATTGCTGCTGGTAAAATTGACTTAACTGTACTGCAACAGCAATAATAGCAACGAACACACCACACCCCACAAACGCTCCTTTTTACACAGTAAAAAAATTTTCGAAATTAATTTCATGATATAGCAAGCAAGCGAAGGTCTCTAAATAAATTCAACATTTCTAATATTTCCAATTTTAATTTAAACATTTGTTTTAATTTGTATGAAGATATATTTCGCCAAATAATGTAATTTGGAGATCGCATGATAACACAAAATGCTTTATACATATGTTGGATAGGCCACACTGCTCTCTTTTTTAATTTTTTATTTGTAGCTATTCAAGCAATTTATCATGCTAAATAAATGGTAGCTCTTTTTTCTTCGTGTGCACAAAAGCATTAGAAAATCCCTCCCTTCATATAGCCTAACCCTTCTATTTTTTTTTTTTATTTGTTGCTACCAGCTTGGGGAACTTTGTGCCCATTATTGATCCATGGCATATAGCATAGGAGAGACTACGACTACTGCTCCACCTTAACCGAGGGGCGTAACCTCGCTCAACTCCACCTGACCCCTCGGTGCCTGTACCTTCTGTATTTTTAGACCCCCGACCCCTTCCCATGGGCATGCCTAATATGGGTCTTTATTTAATTTAATGCCATTTTTGCAGCTATGGGAAGGAACGGACAAAACGGGAAGCCAGGAACAACTGAGAGTACTCATAATAGTAGCACGAGTAAACAGACTGAAGGCAGAGAAGAGATAGGAAGGACGAATTGCTTGAAAAAGTAACAATGTTTTACTCGAATATAGGATTTTGGAATAATAATATGAAGAACATGTTTAGGATTTAGGTTCCAAAAGAATAATTTAAATATTGATTAAGGAATTAACAGAAACCATAGAGGGTATAAAAACTTCGACTTGCCCAGCCTTAGCTTTCTTTTTGTTTTCTTTTTAAAACTCACTCAACAAAACAATAACAATTCCTTTAAAATGTTTTCCTTTTTCTTGGTTCATGCACCTTTAGCTTTCTTATCTCCTTCAGTAAGGCACTGCACAGAAAGTATGAGAGAAACACAATATTTTTAGGTATTATACATTTAAATAATTATTTTAATATACATTTTGATTCGAAGGTTGATGAAGGAATTGCTTTTGCGAATTTCTCAATTAAAATATTTTTTTGATGTGAATTGAAAGTCAAAGGTTACTAAGTGTAATTGTAACAAATGCATTCCTATTATGGTCACACTGCTCAAAGAAAATTATCGATATTACTCGATTAAATAATAAGATATATATCTAACTCTGCAGCTTAGTTTGTAGATCTTACAAAAATATATAAATTATAAACACAAATACTGGTTAAAAAAAAAAAACAATTATATAATAAATTACAGAATTGTATCAGTGTGACCGTATTCATTACTCCGTAAATGTTTCATTCGATAGTCGCTGCAGTTGCTGGCATTCCCATGTAAAACTTGCACCACTATTGTCCATGTCTGAGTCCCTTTGAGTGTGTGCATCTGTGTGTGAGTTGTATGTGTTTAAAAAAGAAATTGTTTATAATACAGCAGAAGGCGGAAGAAGACCTCTCCTTCTCTGTGCTTGCAACAATAATAAATAGAAAAAGACAAGGAAAGACTCAAGGCAAAAAAAGAATACAATAAGTGAGGAACACGTGGAGGAGCAGGCGCCTGCCTTGTTGCACATGAATGGACACGCACACATATTGCATTGCTTTCGTCCTTTTTTGTTCCACCCCCCACCTAGTACACTTTACTTAAACGCTTTAAATTGTTTTCCATTCGGTTGCTGGTTGAGCTTGGTTGTTGTTTTTTCAGAAATTCGTACCTAAGCTCATTTGGGGAATTTGAAATCAGTTTGTGATCCTTTTGGTAAATCGCTCAGGAGACGACGACCCTTTGGGTTAAGTCCCTCTTTTTTTTTGGGAGAAAATACACAGAAATAAATATAATTATGGCAAAAGTAAAATATAATAAATAGATGTCAGAATTACATTTATTTTTTACTAGTATACTTTTTATGATCATTTATATTTAGTGGAACTTATTTTGGCAATTACATTTTCGTACTTTTCGGTCATTGAATAAATACAACCATTCGAATTCTCCATTCCTTGAATAAATTAAACAATCCCCTCCTAAAATCCTTTCGGCCAACAACAAGCTGTTGGCCGTTGGCCTATGGCAGCTGGCAGCTGGCAAAGTAATGAAATATTTCCCCTGGAGTTAATTACAGAGTTAACTCCTTCACTCGCGCGGCATTCGCCGGATTCCGATTAAATCAATTTCCAATTAGAAATTCACAGCGCTCAATCACTTGGCAGCGCCATCTAGTGTCAATATTGTGCAGCACTTACTCCAAGGGTCAAGAAAGGCCAACATTTGAACTTTGGTCGCGGGGGCGAAAGAGACACGCAGTAAAGACAAGAGATGGGAGAGAGAGAGCGACCTCTCGCAAAGACGTGACGTTGAGGGGGTCTCAGGTTTTAGATAAATATAATATTACTTATTAATTGTTTTTCTTGATACTTTCAAAACAAACCAAAAAAAAATACTTTAAAGCGTAATCAAAATATACCGAATATACTGCTCAGGAAATCATTATTTATTATTAAATATTAATAATGTATTATTTAATTTATTATATAATTTTATTAATATCCCTTTTAGTAAATATAATTCTAAATGCATTCATTAAAGTTTTAGTTATACTCTTAAGTAATCAAGAAACTTGAAAATTAAGGGAGGAAATAACAGAGGAAGCTTCCAAGTTTTATTCTTATAAAAACTTTTCCCTATAAAAATGTCTAGTGTCATATATCCATAGTTTCTTTTTGCAATATGTTATGGAACTCCTTAACAAGGTATTTTAACCGATTTCAGATACTTACTTAAATTTAATTATAAATTTAATTTTAATTGATACTTTTAAGTAGTGAAAACCCCTTCCAGCCAACGCCACTGACCATCACCTCTTCTGCATTAGAGGTGCCAAAAGGAGGTGGTATAGTTTGGGGAATGTAGAATAGGCTGAGGAGGGGCTGGGACGAAGCTTTGCTTTATTGTTATAGCGCAAACAATTTCGTGTCATCCGCAATTAGGCAGGCTTCAGGCTCAGGCTCAGGCTCGCGTAATATCGATTTAATTGTGCGCCGTTAGCCAAAAGGGGGACAATCGAGGCCTGCCAAAGGGGGGTGACAAACAGGGGGCTTTCGAGGGGTTGATAGCACCCAGCATATATGCATGAGGTAGCCACAATAACAACAACAATAACAATGACCAAAAACAACATCCACAAACAACAGGAACAAAGTAGCCACAGTCGAGAATTGAAAGAAAAGCGAATGCGACACGCAAAGATTGAAATGGTTGAATGATTCGCTTGATTTGAATACCAGTCATTCAATTAATGGCAGCGAAAAAAGTCTATAAAAAATAAGGATGGTAATAATTAGGATTAAGCCAAAGTTATAGTAAATATTTAAATCATTATACAAAGAAGAAACAGAGAGGCAAGCAATTATTCATACAAACTAAGCATTATTATAGGAATTTCTTGATTTTATTAACTATATATATAAACATAAGTATACATTTTTATAAAATCTTATAAATAGCATTATAACTAATTTCTTTATATTTTGTATCCTTTCAGGTAAGCTGATGATAAAAAAGAGACCTTGAGCTCTTGAAAACTTATTTCATATATTTTCTAAGTAAGTTGTTTGCTCGCTCATTTATTTTTATATATTTTCCTCAGTTAGTATGGAATTGTGTGTGTGTTTTTTTTTTAGTAGATCCAAGCTTAACTTTAATTTGAACTTTAAGGGATTCCGCCATTCCGATTCCCTACGCTGCAAAGGCGCAAAAAAAAAGAAGAATAGAAGAAGGACACGTACCAGCTTGGTCTTAATCTGCTCTAGATCCCCGACTCAACCCCCCACCCCCCTCACTACATGCATAATTGAATTTAGTGCTGCTCCCCTCAATCCCCTTAATCCCCGCGCCCTGTCTTATTCGCACTCCTCGCCTTTGAACTGAATGAGGTTCCAATTTGATTGCATTAACATTTGACATCGTCAGGAGCGCAGTCCGGACTTCTGGCCAGGATATGAACGTGGCACAATACAGAGAGACCATATACATCCATATATACGTATACACCCACGACTACACAGAGAGAAATTATGGTAATAAAGAAAGGATTTAAGAGAGGTTTAGTTGGTTTGTTTTAAATAATTAATGTGAAACATTTCAAAAAAAAGGAGCAGAAGTTGCATTTTACTCTCGGAAGATAGTTATTCTTTTCTTAATTACCAATCTATAAGAAAGAGCTCTATTGTCAAGTTTATAGCTTATAGCTTATAGCCACTAAAATTCCCAATTAGTTCTAGAATCAATACAATAAAATACTAATTAAACTTTATTAACTAAAAAAATACACTTTTAAACACAAAAAGCTAATTTCCTTTTAATTTCTCACTAGCTAATATCTCCAAAAATATTTCCTAATTAATTAAAAACCCCTTTTGCGCCACATTTTCTCCCAGTGCCAGTGCCACACAGATGTGTGCATATATTAACAAAAGGTTCTGGTCCATTCTGCGGCTGCTTGTGTTCCTGATGGTGAAATTGCTTTGTTGCCAGCCTCTGTTTAATATGCAGGATTTTGTTATTAATATTCAATTAAAAGGCTTCAGCTCGAGTGGCCCAAAAACGAGGGGTGTCGGAGCTGGGCGGACAAAGGCATGGCCTTGTGGAAGTGCGAAGGCGGCGCAAAAAGTTTTGCTTAGAGTTCACCGATGTTTTTCTTGCCTATTTGTATTTTTCTTTGACACCCGAAAAATTGATGAATTTATTGGCTGGGCCACGCCCCCTCCCACGCTCTCTACGCCTCCGACTAATTTATGGCCCCTGGAAGATGGATTAGCAACTGAGCAACATAAATTTTATTAGGTTTTATTTCATTTTTTTTAGATGGGAACACCTTTCACGGCATTAACTGGGAACAGTTGTCGTTTATCATTTTTGTTTAAATTATATTAAGTTCTTTAAGATTTATATATTTTATAATTGGTAATTAATAACCTGATTTGAGAAATAATTCCTATAAATTATAATTAATAAATGTTACTGTAATTACTATTATCGCTATTATTTGTTTATGTTAAATGAGTCAAATTTGCACTAGTAACTTTGTAATAAGTAAACTAAATATAAAAGATTTAATAATAATATCATAGGACTCGTTTTAAAATCCCCTTATAAGGCGTCTAAAAGTATGCAATACCAGCTTTAAGGTAGCATATTAATAGTAAATGTGTGTGTACTTACGATTCAAAATTTTTTAGCACAGTTCTAGACACCTTTTTCAAAATATTTGAAGACCCCTTATGATTTCTGTATCATCTGCTTATATATTCGTCATAATTTGTATGAAGTATTACATGTTTATTATTACACTCTTAAATCCTTTGTTAGCCAACTAAATTGCATTTTTATTCATGTGTCTCTTCCTTGTTACACTCAATTTTGAAGTTGTTGCCTTTGTTTAAAGAAGAAAACTTGCTTTCAAAAAAAAAAACGAGAAAATAATGATAATAATAAACACATGACAACAGTACATGTGTGTGTGTGGCGTAGTTTTCCAAAGGAAGAGAGAACAACTTTTGTTTACTCAAATGCTGCAAATGAAAGATATTTCCAGCGAAAATTCCTTCGTAAGGGATCTAATTAACATAATGTTGGGGAAACACCCTCGCACCTCGCACCTCTCCCTCTCTCTCTCGCCTTTTTCCGCTAGGACACTGTGTTTCATCTGTGTGTGTGTGTGTGTGTGTGTTTGGGGTTGGTTGTGTGTGTGCGTGTGTCATTAGCGTTTTCGTGGCATGTGTTTTTTTTTTTTTTCATTTTTCCCGTCTCCGGCTTGGTTGCCTTTCTACACTAAGCGAAAATGAATGGAAATGGTGCGGAAAAACATAGGAAATTCACCTCTAGAAAATATTTATTAAGCTTAAATAAATTGTAAGCCTTAGATTTATTTAATATCCTATTTTTTTCTAAGGTTTAAAGTATTATTATTTTATTCAGGGGTTTCAAATGAAATTAAAAAGTGCCCAAAAGTATGCAATTATTATTTTTAGACGCCATTTAAGTATATTTAAAATTTCTGTGATACCTCAAGTATCTTTTATGCTTCAGAATCACATAGCACTTGTAATTAATTTATACAAAATAAAGAAAGAGAGATTTTCTTTTTCCATGTGTGCAGTTTGCCATCCCTTTCGCTCGCCGCACTATCCGTCCCGTTCTCGACTCCTTCTGCGGTGGCATTTTCAGCACGTACGTTTCCAGCAGCAACAAAAACAATGCCTAAACTAAAACCAACTAAAGTAACGAAAGCAACAAGAACAACGCTGACAGTCTGCAATTACAATAAACAAAACAAAACGCAGCAAATGCTGGAAAATGCGGGGGAAATGGTATGGGAAACCCGGGAAAGACACGGCAACAGAGCAACAGCAACAGCACAGAAAGGAAATGGGTTACTCGCACAAGCGAAAGGAAACTAGCTGAAAAGTAAAGTTGGAACTTCAGGTGGGGTCTCGGGAAATGTTTATGTTAATGCCCGTATTTTTTGACAAAAACATAAAAGAGAAACTAAAAGTACAGTCACCGCCCGATCAACTAAAAGCAATAAAGAAATAGAAATTAAGTAGTAAAAAAAATTTAGATTGCCGTATTATTTTTCTACCAACTTTAAAATAAATAAAATAATTACAAAAAATAATAAGAAAATAAAATATTATAATAAATATAAAATATAATTAGCAAAGGAAACGTAATCATTCAAAATGGTTTTGAAATCCCTTAAAATGCGGTCCAAAAGTATACTACAAAATGTTACACCTCAAACCTTACTGAGAAGAGCTCTTTAATATTTCATTGCATACTTTTCGGCAGCTTCTAAATTCATTTTAATTTTCGAATTCTTTATTTTTCCATTTCACATTATATTTGTAATAGGAAATTTCAGTTTTTAGCCCTGAGTTCATTCACCTTTGTAATATTTTACAATTTACTTGGACCAAAAAATTATTATCTCCTCCTGGGGCTAATAAAGTTCGGGTAATATATACATATATATTTTTTATATGTATTACTATTACGTACTCGCAGTTCCACTTCACATAACTCTGGACAATCGTAGTGATTATAGTAATTCATGATCTTGAGGACAATAAAAACCAAGTGACACAAGAGCCAGAGCAGGACGGCAAGTAATTTTAATGTCTCGCCTGGAAGTACATAAAAGCAAAGACCCCCTCTTGCCCCGAAAGCAAGAGAGAAAAAAATAGAAGGAAACCTTCAGCACGCAAAAGAAAAGCCAGGGAAAATGAGGGGAAACAAGCAGGAGACTATCGGGGAAGTGGTTTTTACTATCCAACGAGAATCTACCGCAACTAAAAACAAAAGTTATGTGTGCACGAAAAATCATGTCCAGTCATTTCCTGTACAACTTTCGGCCCAAGGACCTAAAGGACCCATGGGAATATAAGGAAAAGGGGGAGGTAAAGTGGCTAGATGACCGAGGATTCCCCCATTGCCAAAGCGGCTTTCGTTCGGTGGCCTTTTATGGTCATAAAAATTTTATTATAATTTTTAATAATTTAGGCAAGCATATTGCTGCCAGCGAAGCGAGCACCGAGCACTGAGCACCGAGCACGGAGCACAAAGCACGGAGCACTCCGTATGCCGTTCAACTGAGCTATCCAAAGTTTCTCCCCCCGTATCACCTGGCTCATACGCATGCCGGGCATTTCCGGCTCTATATGTGCCGCCGGACATACACACACACACACAAATAGAGAAGCGGACGGACAATACGGACAAGGACGGACACGAACACGGACACGGGTACGGACAGTGGGAACACAGTCGCAGTCAAAGTGCAAATGCCGTAAATCATGGCGCTGGTAAACAAGCAACAGAGAGAAAATCGCCACAGCCGAGGGAAAAGAACAGGTTGAATGGTACCTTCGAATACCCAAAAAAAAAAAAAACACACAGAACAAAACACACACACAAAATAAATTGGAACTGCAGGCAGATTTGTACCCAAGCTCGTGGTTTTCTAAACTGTATCTATTGTGGCATGGAATCGTGTCAGAAAAAGTATGCCAGAGTCAAGTTAGTCAAAAGTAACTGATTAGTTTTTACAGGGCTGCCCAGACGGGGTCCCCGAGGTCTTTCGGCACAGGAAATGCTTTAAAGCTCCTACTATATAAATACAAAAAATATAATTGCCAGTGTGACCGTATTAAATCAGTAGTAAGTCCCTGAAAGTCAACAAATCAAAGCATTAAGTTACTTTTTAATTATTTAGTATCAATTTCAATATTTTCAAGCTGCAATTTCATTATTATAAAAAATATAACTGTCAGTGTGGTCGCATTAAAACCCTATAAAGTCCCCGAGGTCTACAATTGAAAGTATTCACTTACTTTATAATTATTAAATACCACTTCAAATATGAATATGTAGATATACAAGATATAATTAAATCAAAGTGCCCAGCCTCAATAACAAAGGGTATCAAATACCACCGATACCGACAGAGTGTAAGGGATAGCCGCGTGACTATAGCCACAGCTACCAGCGATAGCGATAGCGACAGGGATATGGATTGGGTGCTTTTTCTGGCGAATCAGAGGATATATGTATATATCGCCGCTGGTCAGCCGTCTTTCGGCGCGTTTCGTTCACGTTTTAAGCGCGTTTCCAGCTCCATTTTTTCGCGTATCCAGTTTTGTTTGTTTCTTCTCTTTTTATTTTTTTCCGTTGCGTTGTTTCTTCTCTTGTTATTTTTTTTATTTGTACCCGCAAAAGGTGGCGCCAATCCGATGAAATCGTTAGCATTACCTTTTAGTGAAGAATGGATGAGAATGGTGATGGTGCCTTTGCCAAGGATAAGGTACAACCAATGCAGCAAGAACGTGTGAATTCGATAAGGTGTTGAAAATAAATATATATTAAGCAAGTTATTCAATAAATGCAGCAGAAATACGAACAAAAATGATGGGAAAAGGTTTAAAGGTTATTTAATAAAAACATTGAAAAATCCAAAACAAAATGCTCAATAGAAATTGAATTAAAAACTAACCAAACAAATGTATAGGATAAAAATCTTTTTTAATAAGAAACCTTTTAAAAACAAAACAAAATAACTAAAAGTTCTTACCTAAAAATTCACAATTAAATCATCATTGCTTCGCCAGCATCAACAGGCTTTTCTTACGGCTTTAAATGTTCTTAGGTCATTGCTGTTGAGCTATTGAACCTCCCCCCAAATAAAAAAAGAAACAAGCCAAGAAGGCAAATACAGAAAAAAAAAAACGAAAAAGAAATTGTGAAAAACAAACAAAAGCCGCAAATGCCAAGGCCAAACTCAGACTGACAAGAGGACGAACAGGGGGGAAAAGTGGGGAAAAAGTGGGGTAAAAGTGTGGAAAAGTGGGGCTGCGGAAAGACGCCTATCGCATATGTCATACATATGTTCTGGTGTCCTGTTTGTTTATGTGTGTGGGCTGCATTCAGTCGCGGAAAATGGAAAAATGGATGTGAGGAAATGTACGCAAACCGAAACGGAAAATACAAGAAAAAAAGACGACACAAGTCGGCACAAAAAACGCGTTCAAAAAAATCTAAAGCCAAACTGCAGGAGATATGCTGGAAATAGGTTTCAATTCTATTTTTTTTTTAAAGAGGAAATATAGTGAAGATGCTATGGAAATCTTTAAATATAACATTTAGACGTTTAGAATACAAAAATAAGTCAATAATCAGCTAGGAAAACCCTGTTAATCTATATTAAATCACTTAAATATATTTTATTCACATTTTCCCTAATAAATAAATATTATTCAGCGTGCATAAATGCTGTTACAGCTTGGCAGTTACTAGTTTTAGTTTTGGCAGCAGCTGCACTTGCTGTTGCACTTTCAGTTACATTTTCCAGTCGGCTACAGTTGATGATTTAAAAATCCAGACAGCTGACAGCAACACACACACCCAACACCCATAGCCGCCGCCTCTGTGATTTTATTTTTTACCAGATATACAGGTCTTTCATTTGGTTTAAACTTGACCCACAAAAACGGATTTTATTGCATTCGTTTGCCATGTAAGGTGGGGGTGAAAGGTGAAAGGGGATCTTTCAAGGGTTTATTGGAGGGGTTTTTCTCTCCTTTTTTTTCCTTTTGCCAAAGCCCAAACTCGTTTGGCCGCGCCTCGCTTGTAATTATTTTTTTATGGCATCTGTTTCCACTGATTTCATTCATATCCAAACTGAGGGCAGTAATTCAATTAAGGTGAAAAATATACGCGGCATTAATCATCAACAAAAAAGAAAGAAAAGGAAACATAAGATTCAATGTGAATATTCTTTAATCACTTGCGAAGGGAGCTTTAAAATTATTTAAGGTGGGAAAATATGTTGTCAGCTTAAGCTTTAGCATAAAATATAAAATTTAATATTAAGAACTCACATGTCGAAGAAAGAAAGAATATCTCTTAAATAATCCCTTTTCCTTATTCATAATTTGTATAGGATTGATAATTCTTTGTTTTAACTGTTTTCTGGCGATTAAATAATTTTTATTCGTTTTTTTTTTTGTTAATTTTAATCAATTTTTAATTTTAAATCAAATGGCGCCCTCTGGCAGTCATTAATTGCCCCTGCTCAGTGGCGCCATCTCGTTGTCATTCAGTGTACATTAAGAACCATGTAAAAGGTGGTATTTACATACATTTTGTTTTAGATTCGGTGTAAAATTGCAATTGTTTTGTATAAAATTACAGAATAATAATTTCTTTTTTAATTTTATATTAAAATTTATATTTTATTTATTTATTGAAAACCTAAAAAGCATGCCTTTATCAAGTATCTGCTTTGCTTTGACAGGGCTGCCCAGACAGAGCACCCAGATCAAACAATATTAAATACTAAAGTCCCCTTACAAAATTTGAATTATTCTCCCTAAAATCTTATAATCCCTCTCTTCCCTCTCCTTACAGCCGAGTTAACAATTTGGTGAAAATGAAGAAAACTCGCGGCAGTCGCCAACTGGTGCTGCCTCTGATCCTGATGCTTCTGATGGTCCTCATCCTGCTCCTCCAACCGATTGCCGTCCAAGCCAAGTCTAAGAAGAACAAATCCAACCAGAACTCGCATCACAGCGACTCCCTGTCCTCGAGTTCCTCCTCTGCATCGGCGAACGAGGAGAACAAGCCGAAGAGCGGTGACAATGGCGGTCAGCACTTTGCCATGGAGCCCCAGGATCAGACGGCGGTCGTGGGCTCAAGGGTCACCCTGCCCTGCCGGGTGATGGAGAAAGTGGGCGCCCTGCAGTGGACCAAGGACGACTTTGGCCTGGGCCAGCACCGGAACTTGAGTGGCTTCGAAAGGTACTCGATGGTGGGCAGCGATGAGGAGGGCGACTTCTCGCTGGACATCTATCCGCTGATGCTGGACGACGATGCCAAGTACCAGTGTCAGGTGGGTCCGGGTCCCCAGGGCGAACAGGGCATCCGTTCGAGGTTTGCCAAGCTGACGGTGCTGGTTCCCCCGGAGGCACCGAAAATCCTGCAGGGCGATTACCTGGTCACCACCGAGGATCGCGAAATCGAACTGGAATGCGTCTCGGTGGGCGGCAAGCCGGCGGCCGAGATCACCTGGATCGATGGCCTGGGCAATGTCCTCACCAAGGGCATTGAGTATGTGAAGGAACCCCTGGCCGATTCTCGAAGGATCACCGCTAAGTCGATCTTAAAACTGGCACCCAAAAAGGAGCATCACAACACAACGTTTACGTGCCAGGCGCAAAATACCGCCGATCGTACCTACAGATCGGCGAAACTCCTCCTGGAGGTCAAGTACGCTCCCAAGGTCACCGTATCGGTGGTGGGTGGTGCCCTGGCCGGGGGAAAGATACCCGAGGGCGCCGAGGTCATACTGAGCTGTCAGGCCGATGCCAATCCCCACGAACTCAGCTATCGTTGGTTCATCAACGATGAGCTAATGACGGGGGATTTTACCACCAAGATGGTTAGTTTTTCATTAAACTTAATATTGGTTAAATTAATTAATTAAATATTATTCATCCAGATCATTCACAATGTCACGCGGCAATATCACGAGGCGAGTGTCAAGTGTGAGGTCCTCAATGCTGTGGGTAAAAGTGAGGAGAGCGAGACCCTGGACATAAGCTGTAGGTTTTTTTTTATCTAAGTACATATTTTTGCATTCTATATAATAATTTCTTTTCCATTACAGTTGGTCCTGTTTTCCGCCAGCGTCCTGTAAGCGTTGAAGCCGACATGGGCGCCACGGTGAGCATGCGTTGTGAGGTGGCTGGCAATCCCAAGCCGGAGATTGAGTGGATCAATGAGAACTCCGATCAGGTAAGGAATAACTTTAAAATGAATCTGTGGAGAGATTCTGTGGAGAGATTCTGTGGAGAGATTCTGTGGAGAGAACCTTTGAAGAGACATTTAAGGAGAACCTGTAGGGAGATTCTTTGGAGAGATTCTGTGGAGAGAACCTTTGGAGTGAGCCTGTGGAGAGATGAAGATAACCTTTGACGAGACATTTAAAGAGAACCTGTAGAGAGATTCTTCGGAGAGATTCTGTGGAAAGAACCTTTCAAGAGAACCTGTGGGGAGATTCGGTGGAGAGAACCTTTCGAGGGAACCTTTGCAAAGATATTTAAAGAAAGGTTCTCTTAGAGAGATTCTTTGGAGAGATTCTGTGGAGAGAACCTTTCATGAGAACCTGTGGAGAGAACCTTTGGGGGGAACCTTTGCAGAGAACCTTAAAGAAAACCTTTGAAGAGAACCCTTACAGAGAACCTTTGAATAAAGCCTTTGGAGAGATTATGTGGAGAGAACCTTTCGAGGGAACCTTTGCAAAGATATTTAAAGAAAGGTTCTCTTAGAGAGATTCTTTGGAGAGATTCTGTGGAGAGAACCTTTGAAGATAACCTTTGCAGAGACATTTAAAGAAAGATTCTCTTAGAGAGATTCTTTGGAGAGATTATGTGGAGAGAACCTTTCAAGAGAACCTGTGGAGAGATTCTGTAGAGAGAACCTCTGGAGAAAACCTTTAAAGAGAACCTTTGAGGATATCCCTCTCAGAGCACATTTGAATATAACCTTTGGAGAGATTCTGTGGAGAGAACCTGTGAAGAGAGATCCTTGTTAATTTAATAACCTTTGTATCCTTTACAGATTGTTGGCCGCAGCGCCGAACTAAAGCTCAAGGTTAGCAGCGAGACAGCCGGACGTTACTTCTGCAAGGCGGTGGTCAATGGCTTCCCCGAAATCGGAGCCGAGGCCACCATCTACGTGAAGCGGGCCCCCATCATCACCTCCCACAAGGTGCAGTTCGGCGGCGTGGGCGGTCGCGTGAAGATCGATTGTCTGGCCTTCAGCATACCCAAGGCCGAGCACATTCTCTGGTCCTTCGAGGGCAAGGTGATCAATATGAGTAGCGCCGATCCGGATATATATATCTTTGAGGAGCACCATTTGCCGGAGGGCGTGCGAGCAGCCCTCATCATCAGGGACAGCAAGGCCA
The DNA here is from genome assembly GCA_008044355.1 of Drosophila lacteicornis. NCBI lineage: Eukaryota > Metazoa > Arthropoda > Insecta > Diptera > Drosophilidae > Drosophila > Drosophila lacteicornis. Next base: position 59,131 of record VNKF01005942.1, read on the forward strand.
CGCATTTCGGGCGCTACAACTGTACGGTGATGAACTCGTATGGCGGCGACTCCCTGGTGATAACTCTGGTCCGGGAGGCTGGCAGCATACCCGTCCTCCTGGTTGTGATGGGCTCCATGTTCTCAGTGGCCATCATCCTTATGATTGTCATGATCATCATTGTCTATCGCAAGCGGCGGAGCAGGAAGAAGCCCATGCCGGCGGATGTGATACCAGAGGCATCGCGCGGCGGCGATAAGTTGAACGAACTGAAGAGCGAGCTGCGATCGAAGGCCTACGACGTGGAGTACTCCGAGGCGGGCGGCGATGGTCTGGCCATTAATCTGAATCAAACCCCGATGCCGGATGTTCAGATGAAGGGCGCCACCCTGGGCGTACCCCTGGCTGGTCCCGTGAAGTTCGATGAGAGGTTTTCGGGCGACTTTGGCGGCGATCGGTACAATCGACAGTGTCACATCAAGAATCTGAAGAACCAGCAGGAGACCGCCTACAAGGAGAGTCCCCAGGCCAATGGCTATGCCCATTACTTTGAGTATGCCTTGGACTACAGCCCACCGGGCGAGGGGGCCGTGGTGGTGGGTGGTGGCAAGGCCAAGAACGGCAGCATGAACTCCGCCACGTTGCCCCACTCGGCCGCCGGTGCCGGTGCCGGCGCTGGGGCTGGCGCTGGAGGCGCCTCTGGAGGCGGAGGCTCGACTGGCGGCGGTGCCAGCCTGCCCAGGAACCAGCGACACGAACTGCAGCAGTCCCAGCAGGCCAACGGATTCCTCGGTGGGTTTTTCCTTCCTTAATTTATTCCAGAACCTTTCCTAAGACTCTCTCTATCTGACTCTTGCAGGCCAACCGCTGCTGCAGAATGGCATCGACAGCCGCTTCAGCGCCATCTATGGCAATCCCTACCTAAGGACGAACTCCTCCCTGCTGCCCCCACTCCCGCCGCCGAGCACCGCCAATCCGGCGGCCACGCCCGCCCCGCCTCCCTACCATGCCGCCCGCCATGGCCACCATGCCCATCATGGGAGCGGTGGCCTGAGGCACTTCAGCGGCGGGGCGGTGATCACCACGAGTCCAGTTGGTGGGAATCTCGGTGGCAATGCCACGCCCAGTGGCGGCGGCGGCGGCGGCGGGATCGGAGGCGTCGGCGTTGGCGTAAGCGTAGGCGTCATACCCGGCGGCACGGGGGGCAGTGTCAGCGGCAGTAGTTCGAATTTAACCGCCAGCAGCAACACCCTGGCGGCCACGCCCCTAGCGGCAGGCGGCGGAAACAGTGGCGCCATCGGCCAGTGTGCCCAGAGTCCGTCGGGTCAGTTTATACTGCCCAACAATGGCAAGGGGCACACGCAGAAGGGACCTCTGGCCACACACGTCTAAGCGAAGCACCGAAAGGATACCCATATACACCGTATAAATATTAGCAGAGCCATTAGTAATCCCTAAATGTATTCTAATTTCGTAACTCCGAAAGAACTTCTAGTGTGTAATTGTCTTTTTTTTTATATCTCACTTAGGAAAATAAACTATGGAATGAGGGAGAGAAAGAGAAAGAAAACTCTTGCTTTAGGAATGGAAAATATTCAAGTTTTATGTTTTAAGATACAATAGGCCAAAATACAAGAAAAGAAAAGAGGAATGATTAAGAAATGTCAAATGTTCAATACACATAGAATAAAGCCAGGCTCCCAAACTGGTGTGTCGTCGTCGGTTAAGGTATTCACAATCAATGTTCCAAAAAATAGCATACAAAAATACACAAACAAAAGGTTTATTCTACAAAAATATATAATCTCACTTGGAAATAATTTTTTTTTCTTTGATCATTGAATTTTAAACCGAGATACTGCCTTAATCGGAGTCAAAATGGAACATAAAACATTCTTAAGCCCAAGACCTTGGTTCTTCATTTTGTTAATTAATTAAATTCTATTATTTTGTAAATGTTTTAGTTAATTTGAGTTCCAATAGAATGTTCCACTTCAAGATACAACAAAACAAAATTATTGAAAATCCTTTTAAGAAAATAGTTCTCTCAATCACAGGAGTAAATATTACCCATGTAGATACAAGCAAAAAGCAAAACAAAAAAAACCTAAAACTAAAAAAGAAAAGCATAAAAAAAAAAGAAAACAAAAACCGTATTGTGATTTATAGCGTTAATTATTTTATGGCAAAACTCGATGTCGAAAGGGAAAATTATATATATCAACTAGTGCAAATTTTAAGCTATTTATCAAGAGGGTCATCAAGTGGGACCTTGTCCCCCCCCCCCCCCCCCCCCC